>JZKD02S2121187.1:17473-36528 GCA_000966675.3 Picea glauca
GATGTGAAGAAGTTTGTTGACAGGTGCAGAATTTGTCAACACGCTAAGGGCAGGAAGCAAAACACAGGGTTATATCAGCCACTACCCATTCCTGAGAGGCCATGGGAGGCCATTATCATGGACTTTGTGTTGGGGTTGCCGAGAACGCAAAGAGGAGTTGATTCCATCTTTGTTGTGGTGGACAGATTTTCGAAAATGGCACATTTTATTCCGTGTCATAAGACAAGCGATGACACACACATTGCAAATTTATTTTTCAAAGAGATCGTGCGACTGCATGGATTGCCGAGAAGCATAGTCTCGGACAGGGATACGAAATTCATAGGTCACTTTTGGAGGACGCTATGGAAGAAGCTGGGGACTGAATTGGCATTTAGCTCAGCATACCATCCGCAGACCGATGGGAAAACAGAGGTGGTCAACAGGAGCTTAGGATATCTGTTGAGGAGCTTAGTGGTGGAGCACCACACCAGCTGGGATCAGATCTTACCGCAGGCAGAATTCGCGTACAACGATTCAGTGAATCGAAGTACATGTAAGAGTCCATTCCAGATTTTGTATGGAACACAGCCGAGAGGAGTGTCTGAGCTCAGGGAGCCAGAACAGGCAGAGACTAGCAGCGCAAGGGCTGAAGAATTCGTTGAGGCGATGAAAGAACTTCACACGGAGGTGAAGCAGCGATTGCAGAAGTCGAATCAAGAATACAAGCGCAGAGCCGATCAACGGAAGAGGCAACTCTAGTTTGAAGTTGGAGATGTGGTTCTGGCACACTTGAGGAAAGAAAGGTTCCCACGGGGGACATATAACAAGCTCAAGATGAAGAAGATCGGGCCATGCCGAATTCTGAGAAAATTTGGTGAGAATGCATATGAGCTTGGGTTGCCCGAGGGCATTGGAATATCTCTGATTTTCAATATTTCGGACTTGTACCCCTACAGGGCTGAAGAAGCAAGCACTGGAACTGAGGAAACAGTGATCCAATGGCAGAAACAATTACCAGTTGCACAGAAGCCGCAGATGGAGTGCATATTGGACCAACGAGTAGGTAAGAAGACCAGGAGGAAGCAATATTTTGAGTACCTGGTAAAGTGGAAAAGTCGCCCAGTGGAGGATGCCAGCTGGGAGACAGAAACAGAAATTTTGAAACATGGGAAGACTGTGCAAGAGCTCATGAGCGGGAGCCCATGAAATCTTTTGAGCCGAGGAGTATGATGCAGGAGCATCGCTCACTCAAATCAAGCGAGCCAGCGCAAGGAGGAAAGGGAACAGCTGGAGAGCGCCATCATTTTAATTTTTTGAACCATGGTAATATATGGCTGCGCCAAGCATTAATGTTTTGATGTGATGAAGCGCACTTATGGATTGTAATGGACCTCGAGCGGATGAGCTCTCGTCCTTAGGTAGATGAGGCATTTATCTAGTTTTAATGCAAGTAGATAGAATAATTAACTGTAGATTAGACAGTTTGCTTTAGAGGGGGAAAACGGAGTATAGACACCCTCTCTCGTATTCATTGTGATACTCTCAGTTCATTCAGACGGAAAGAAGGGGGGGAGAGCAGAGCAGAGATCTTGTGAAGAAACCTCCATGTACAGTTATTGAATTAATAGGAAGAGCCCTGATTCAATTCCATGGACGCGTTTGATCTCTGTGTGTTGCTGATATTATGCTTGTGTATGTTTGCTTCTTTCTATGCTTACCTGTTATACGCTGCTTATGTGATTGCATATCAGGTTAGGAACCTGAGAGAATGAGTTTCAATTGTTTCTCTGCTTGGGCCAGGAAATTCCTGCATCGAGTGCAGTTGAATACCTCCGCATAGAGTGCATTGAGGAGCCAAGCCATTGAACCTGTTGCGAGTGGGGACGTACAGGACTCGGGAGACTTCAACACTTTCAGAAGTGATTGAAGACCGAGCACCAGGAGCGTGTTCGAAGAACCTCTTGAAAGAGCTCAATTCGAAGGAAGCTCTGGAGGGATAACGCCTGGGTTCAGTTGCGCCGGAGGAAGGTGGTGGAGCAGAGATCTCTTCGTAGAGGCGAGAATCGACGACTTGACTTCGTCCTCGAGAATCGCGAAGTCCCGAGGATCGTTGGATCTGGGAGAAGAGGTGAGGGGGTTAACCCTCAGGCAGCGAAAGAGCCATTGGCCATCGCATATCGGAGAATCGGGGTTGGTGAGTGCAAGAATCATAGGCACGTTGAAATCGCGAGTTACGATTTCCCGACTTGTTCAGAGCCGTTGATTATAACGGAGACAAGTGGCACAGATCCGGAAGCAGCGGAGTTTCGGTGTTAGGGGTTTCAAGAGTAAGTATCTCACTGCTCTTCCTCCATCGATTTCCCGATAGGTAAAAGCCCGATAACCGAGAGTTGACCGTTGACGATCGGAGGTCAGGGATCGGTGTTTAAAAAGGTAAAGAAACATTGTCGAGAGCCTCGCGATATCGTGAGTTCCGATCTCCCGAGTCCCGAAGGGAGAATCGTGCGGAAGTATCTCTGTGGGTAAATCATTCCCGAGGGGAATAGGAAGGGCTTGAACCTTTCTTGCCTAGGGGTGAGAAGGTCCTGGTGGGAGTAACCGCGCTAGTGAGGGCAGGTTGCGTCACATTCACTTATCAATGACGATATTTATAGAACCTACATGATGAGTTGTTAGTATTAAATCATACTAAATGTGTATTGGGAAAAGCACAAATATGGCGAGCATGGACGAGAGAAATTAGGATTTGGGAATTTTTGTGAACCCGCCAACCCGAGAACCTGCGAACCCGTGGTTGCAAAATATTGAAAAGAGGCTAAGTGTCGCACTGTGGTCGTTCGGACTCAATACAGGAGAAATTAATTACTTAGGAGCTCAGTAAGTCTGACGGTCATAATGTAGATCATGGATCTTTGGGTGCAAAATGGATATCACGGAACTTGGGATATGAAAGCTTGAACCCGTGAGCCTGCGGTTGAAAATATGGTTAAGTGCATAATAACACGGCAGTCGGTCAGACTCATGATATGGGAATATGGATGGAGGTGAGAACCCGTGAGTCTTCCAATCCGCGAACCCATCATTTTGAGAAACGACTAAGTATAGTAACCAGAAAGGGAAAAATAGAGGGGAGAAAAGAAAAGGGGAATGAGGGTAAGTATAGAAGAGGGAAAAGAAATGGAAAAAAGAAGTTGGTAAAATATAAAGGGGAGGGAAAACTTAGAAGCGGGAATTGATCTCAACAACTCGATCCAACTGTGGGATGATAAACCTGTGTGGGTTGTCAAGAATCCATAATCTTAAGACCAGCTTCCTTCTCCATTGGGCTATGGAGTCATCTTTAAAATGAACTCTTGTAATTCTTCTTCTTTAATGGAGTTATCTTCAACCTTCAATATAAATTTCCTTATTATGCAAAACTGAACTGAAGAAACAGAATATGTACATACATTATCTACATACCCTAACTTATTTGAAAGAAAGGGGAAACTTAGGTATATGCAGATTTCCAATGGAGCCATTTGAGCATCCAATTGACCTTTGAAATGGGCTCCAACAGTAAGAAAAATATTGGGGTTTCTACCAATAAATCAAGAGCATGAAAATGAGGAGCATGCCCAAAATGTACCACAATGGGATCAAGCAATGTGTGCAGAAGACTTGTTATCATTGGCGGGCTGACAATACTTTTGAACCAATATTCAATATAATATACTCTTGGATTCGCCAGAGTGTTGTTATCTTCAATCAAATGAGAAATTTATTTCTTAAAAACATTCTCTTTTTCTTCTTTTTCTACATTCAAGATTATTGTTTCAATGGCGATGTCTTGGCAATTTTCTTCTTCTATGCAATGGCTATCTTCTTTATTCTCAAAATTGTTTTCTTCCACCAGTTCTTTATTTTGTCTGAATTCTTCTTGCATATTTGGTGGAGACTCTTTAATTTCTTCCTCATATGGAGTATACGATATTTCTATATCATTTTATTGGTCTTTTAAATTCTTGCCTTCATTCTTATCAACAAGATTTGATTCAGAAAAGTCTTGTAGTGTTTCATAATGTTCTTCTTATGAATCATTTGTTTCATCTTTTTGTGTCCATGTGGGAGAGGGTGGGTGGGCAACAACATTTAAAACATCAACTAAAACATATGAATTCACCTTTGGGATGAAATTTTCTACAAATGAATCTTCTAACACATACCAACTAGTAATGGAGTTAGGCATTAATGAACTATACCATTCAAGAGCATCCTCTCGTAGAGTTTGTAGGAATAATCTACATGTAACCTTATATTCAGTGAGGTTGAAATCATAACATGTACCCTTAAAATTAATCAAGTGTTTCTCTGCATATTCTGAAGCATCCCCAAAGAATGTAGAAAAAAATTCAACATGAATATTAGGCATTTCAAAGTCTATTTCTGGTGGATTTAAAGGGGTTTTATGAAATCGCCTCATTCTTTGAGTATTTCTCCCCTTTGTCGAATCTTGAAAATCCATTGATGGGCTTGATGAGGAATATAAGGAAGAATTATGACTTGAATGAAACCCTTCATTTTGAATTTTTTCAATGGAGTTTCTAGGGAGTTCATTCCCCCGAATATTTGGTGCTTCTCATTCCTTTTTGAAATCACAAAAAAAGTGAGTCGTGCTTAAAATAAGAAGCAATTTTTTTAATCTTCTTCTCGAAACTTTGATCCATTGAGATTTTCGGTTCCTCAAACATATTGAAAATAAATCGTTCCTAATTATGGTCACCAAAAATGTTAACACTTGAATCTGTTAGGATCGAAATTGAAACCTCACAAGGATACAAATCCCCCTGCATTTTTATAGAGGTGGTACTCCTCTTTAAGATTTTCTTGGGACTCTAAATATTCATAATATGGGACTTTGTAGAAGTCTATCGTGGTAATCAAAGAAATATAAAAAGTGCAATAAAGATAAAAGGAAATTTTTTTCTTTTCTTTTTAAAGAAAGTTCCTGAGAAAGGACCAGGAACCACACACTTCACACATTTAAAGCAAATAAGAAAAAAAATTTCACATCCATCATGGTTTAAAATAAAGATTTATGATTACATAAAAATAGAAAGAAGATGATCTACATGCATAAGATAAGTTTAACAGAGTGGAAACATGGGAAGCTCAAATAAAGATAATGATAGACCAATCTCAAATACTTTATACTCAAAACTTAAAGTTACAAAGAAAAGTTGAAACTGATCCTGAAATAGCTCTCTTGAAATTTTTAAAAATATATAGTTTGTTACATAATCTTTGAAATTTAAAATTAATTTCTCTTAAAGACTGGGATTGGGTCTCTCGTGGACCATAAAACAAATATACACAAGAATTAAGCTTGTAGAAGGAGGATGATGGGCGGTAAAAAAATAGCAAGACCTAGAAAGAAGAAAAGAGAAGCTATCAAACTTCGGTTAAACCTTTCTATTCAAAGAAGTGGAGTATTTGGATGAAGGAACTGATAAAGAAAGAAAAAAGTGATCAACATAAACTTACTATGATGGTCTCTCCTTGTTTTCAATTGATTTTCGGTGTCCTTTTATTATCTTCATTAGTGGTTACAGGAACTGTCTCAACTGTTTATTGCCCCTCAGTGGTCAATTTGTCGATATCTTTCTTAAACCATTCTTCAATATAATTTTTCATTGGTCCCACATTGATCTCATGCCGGATTTTTATGTTGAACAACTCACCCTCCAAGTATCGTAAATCAATGTAAATATCGTGCAATGCTTCTTCAATGTCCTAATCTTTCATGGAGTAGTCCACTAGCCAATTGTCTATGTTGTCCTCGTCATATTCAAGTATACCATAAAACGTTTCAACTGATAACCCTTTAAAAATATCAAATTGTTCATCAAATTGTTGCTTTGTTAGGAACAACGAGTTGAGGATTAGTTTGGGGTCGTGTACTTCGTTAGTATTTCTACCTAGGTCTACCTCTGTGAGCCTCTTGAATAATTCTTCCCTCTTTGATATAGCTTGGTTTCATGCTTGAAAAATGTTATTCAAATTTTTAATCTTTTCTTTCCAACACACGTTCAACTGTTTTATCTGACTCGGGGAGGGAAGACCCTCCTCTCTTCTCCTTAGTTCTATCATGTTGGAAACCTTGTTTCCAAAGGGTAGTAAAAAATCAAGGTAAAAACCTTCTTCATTTTTCAGGTCGTCTTGCAAATACTCATGGAAGGCATGCGCCCTCGAGCCAAAAGAAATAATGTTTTTCGAAATTTCTCATGCCTATGTGATCAATGTCGTTATTTTCTTAATATTTCTTTCCAAATACTAGCTCTTGGTTGATGTAATTAGGCTTGAATATCCTTTCAATTTAGCAACTGGTGTGGTGGGTTTGACTATCGTCAAAGGACTGGAAAAAGGTGGAAGATGCATTAATGCATCTTCCAATTCCCTGATATTTTCTTTCAACTTCATGTTTTCCGCTTCAAGACCACCAATGGAGTCATCCAGAGCATCCTTGATTTCTTTGTGAATTTTAGAAATCTGGGAAGGTTGCATATCTCTTAGGTCCACCTTTGAACGATATTTCCCTTTCTTACTCTTCATATTTCCTTTTTCAATAATTAATTTCTTGGATTCCTTGTCAAAGACAGCGCTCTGAAAATAAAATGACTCTTCTTCATTGAAGGTCTCATTCTCAATTATTTATGTTAGCACTGAGAGTCACCCTTAGACTTCTAGAGGATAAGCCTAGTACCCATCGAAATGTAAATGGATTAAAATGATTTGAATAGGTGGATCGGCAAGATGAGAAATAAAGGGAGAGGGCAACAAACCATCAGCAGAAGCATTCCATTGGGCATGGAGTCAACACATCCTACAGATCAAAGGCACTTAAGCTCATACCAGACCAAAATGGATATAATGATGGATGGAGGTATAATAAATATAACAAAAATAAGAATATCATCAAGCAAATATCCTCTCTGCAAAAATGACTTAAAATATTACTAGAACAAATATCATGAAAGGAGGCAATTACTACAAATCATTTGCAACTCGTGAATCTCAAGCCTCATGAATAACCATTGATCTTCAATGCCTACAATTCCATTCAAGAAAGATGACAAGATAAAATGATAATAAATAACACAAAGTCTAATAAACAACTATAATGAATCTCTAATGGCAGAAATGCCTACAACACATGCCCTCGGGCTTACAAATGAGCAACTAAAATTGCTCCTACTCTCTCTAGTCTCTCTTGGCTTATAAATCCAACCATCCTCTCCTCTTGTACAATGAATATATATCCATATAGTTCATTTCCATGTCACCCATTCGAACTCCAACCCCTTTCCCAAAATAGAAACAACTACAAACAGAAAATGACACGTTTTAGCTGATTTCATGTTTTTCAGGAGGCGAAATTATGAAAAATAGGCTTCAAAGTGACACTTGTATTTATCAAATTATAATAGTTGTGTAAAATATGAGAACGGTTTTTTTATATAATCTCATTCGCAATAAAAATCTATCTTGGTTTTTTGAAATTCATCTCCAGTTGGACGGACTACGTGTCGTAAAAACATGTCTCAAACAGAAAATCATGAAAACTAAAAACATAGTGCTAAAAGATTCTTTCGAATATCCCAATCCATGATACCTGTGTGAAAAATGAAAGAGGTTAATGTTCATGGGTCCACACTTAACAATAACCTCCCTTGGATTTTGAAAATTCATCTTGGTTCACCTGAAAATTCTCCTGGAAGTCATCTGGTCAAAAATACCAGTTCAGCAGTGTTAGAACAGAGTTTCTGCAACACATTCTGTAGCGCAGTGGTGTTTTAATTGTTTCTCTCAAATTCCAAACTGGTTCAGGATGAAATTTGGTCAGAAATTCAACAGGGAAATCATCTTCCTCCATAAAAAGTTTCAAAGAAACCCACTTCATCGCTTTTGTTTTATGATCAAATATGTAACAGTAGTTGCTACACGAAATTATGTAGCGCTTGTCTGTGTAAATCATTTTTCACCGCCATGCACTATGAAATGTCCTGTAGTTGTTTGATTTGAAATTTTGAGCCCAAAATACCCAAAAACTTTAGCCAAAGTTGTATAAGAATGTAGATGTCTCTAGATAGGGTGTAAGCATGATACTTTCCACAAAACTTCAAAAATCTAAGAATGAATTGACCCATAAAAACCACATGTGACCCTTAACAACTTCATGTGATAACATTGGCTCCACAGGGGATAGAGTCCTCCCTGTGAGGCTCTAAGAACTGCTACAGCTCCAGTGCCATAGCTGTTGGTTATGGAGTCAAGCTCAAATACATTTTTCTGAAGCCAACAGGCTGACATGTACACTACTCTACTTACAAATAGAAAGTAAACACACATGCTCCAAATGGAGTTTATTTATGTACAGTCCTAAACTAACTGATTTTTTACAATAGGCTTGGTGAAAACAAAATTCCACCAGAGCCACTCAAGTAACTTCCTAACTGAAAATTTTCTTACTCTTCCACTGATCAGCAAGAGATAATAAAACGTTGATGGCAAATTAATTGCATTCTTCAGATTACTTCCCAATGTTGAAGGTATGACAAATCTTGAAGGCTTCAATACATTGAGGAAATGCAACTCCATGTACTCCCCTACAGGGTCATAAAATAGGTGATAAAACTTACTGGGATGATAACAGAAAACCCGCTCTACTTTACAGCTACTCACATATGGTTGAATGTTTGTTGCAAGTACAGGTGAATGAATGGCTGATGTCGGTTGTTGATACACTTTCATTTTATCTTCTCTGAAAACATTTTCTAGTTGAATAAATGGATGGTGCTCTTGGTAAAAAATTTCATTTTCGTCAGAAGGTCAGTTGCTAATCATTTTTTCTTCTAGGAAAAAAAAAACTCAACATCTTCATCATTGTCTCCATAATGATCAAATAAAGGAGGAGTCTCGAATGACATATCAAGAGATATTTTATGCCCAACACGAGAAAATTGTTCTTCATTGTTAAAAACAGACTTCCTTTCAAGATTTAATCCAGGAATAAATATCTTATCATCACCATATGATTCAAATATAGGTTGTTCATATCTAGGTCTTTTAGAGACAAGGTTATAAAGAGTATCAGTTTCCAGAACAGACTCAATTTCTACATTTTCCTTATTAAAACAACAAACAAAAATTTCATTTGATGTAGATGAACAGGGAAGAGAAAGAGTTGATTCCTCATCCAAGGCATCTTCTTCATTATCATAGCCTTCATAAGAATCAATTATATCCTAAACACAGTCTTTATACTCCTCACAACAGCTATGACAAATTAACTCAAAGGAATAAAATTTTTGACAATGAATATTGAAAGCAGCATGAAACTCTTTTAGTGAATAAATGCTAGAAGGTTCAAGACACTGATACCAAATACGAACATCTCCTTGAAGAGAGTACATAAAAAAAATTCATATGTATGTCCTCATGTTGGATTTCAAGTTGCTACATCAAAGCATGAAATTCTAGAACATGCTCAACAAGGTTGTCATTCTCACCTTCATAAAATATTGGCAATAGATCTTATCATTCATCAATTTGAGGCATAGGATGTGAATAACCATCTATAGCTGAGAAATTGAGTGGGGAAAACCTACTGGCTAGGATATCCTCCATAACCATTTAATTTGTCTCATTCTAGTGGAGTCGCCAACAGATTTTGAACAATGGAGTCGCCATGGTGAATGTGCAGTCTTGAAGGTGTCCAACTTCAGTCACCATCTAAAGCTGGAGCTGTGCAATGTCATTCTTCTCAAGAATATTTTCAATCTTCTCAAATTTGTCCCTGACAATGGTGCCAAAAATTTTATCACTGAAATTCACCCTCAAACTACCAGAGGATAAGCCCAGTACCCATCAAAATGTAAATGGATTAAAATTATTTGAATAGGTGGATACACAAGATGAGAAAGAAAGGGAGAGGGAAACAAACCGTCAACAGAAGCATTCCATTGGGCATGGATTCAACACATCCTACAGATCAAAGGAACTCAATCTCATACAAGAACAAAATGGATATAATGATGGATGGAGGTATAAGAAAGATAAAAAAAGAAGAAGAATATAATCAAGAAAATATCATCTCTGCAAAAATGACTTAAAAGATTACTAGAACAGAGATCATGAAAGGAGGCAATTACTACAAATCATTTGCATCTCATGAATCTCCTTCCTCATGAACAACCATTGATATTAAATGCATGCAATTCCATTCAATCAAGATGACAAGATAAAATGATAATAAACAACACAAAGTCTCATGAATTTTTAATGGCAGAAATGTCTACAACACATGCCCTTAGGCTTACAAATGAGCAACTAAAACTGCTCCTACTCTCTCTAGCCTCTCTTGGATTATGAATCCAACCATCCTCTCCTCTTTTATAATGAATATATAACCATATAGGTCCTTTCCATCTCACCCATTCGAACTCCAACCCCTTTCCCAAAATAGAAACAACTACAAACAGAAAATGACATGCTTTAACTGATTTCTTGTTTTTTAGGGGGCGAAATTCCAAAAAATAGGCTTCAAAGTGACACTTTTAATTATAAAACTATAATAGTTGTTTAAAATATGATAATGGTTTTTGTATATAATCTCATTATAAATAAAAACCTCTCTCGGTTTTTTGAAATTCATCTCCATCTGGTCGAAATAGTGTCACAAAAACATGTCTCAAACAAGAAATCATGAAAACTGAAAACTGAAAACATAGGGCTCAAAGATTATTTCGAATCTCCCAATCCGCGATACTTGTGTGAAAAATTAAAGAGGTTAATGTTCATGGGTTCGTGCTTGAAAATAATCTCCCTTTGATTTTGAAAATCCATCCTGGTTAACTCATAAATTCTCCTAGAAGTCAGTTGGTCAAAAATACCAGTTCAACAGTCTTAGAACAGAGTTTCCATAGCACATTTCATAGCGCACTTGTGTTTTAATTGTTTCTCTCAAATTTCAAACTGGGTCAGGCTGAAATTTGGTCAACAAGTCAACAAGAATATCATCTTCCTCCACAAAAAAAAATTAGAGAAACTTACTTATCTGGTTTTTTTTTATGATCAAATTTGTAGTAGTAGTTGCTACAGGAAATTTCGTAGCGCCTGTTTGTTTAATCATTTCGCAGCACCAGGGGCTACAAAATGTCCTGTAGTTGTTCGATTTGTCCAGTTTGAACCAAAGATACCCAAAAACTTTAGCCAAAGGTGTATAAGCATGTATATGTCTCCAGATAGGGTGTAAGCATGATACTTTCCACAAAACTTCAAAAATCTAAGGATGAATTGACCCATAACAACTACATGTGACCCTTAATAACTTCATGTGATAACAATTTCCAATGATGAATTATGATGGGCCATATTTCCCAGTTGATCAATGTTGGGAAACATTTTTTCGATATCTGCTTCGAGCTCCATATCTTCAAGGGAGAAGCTATTGATGTCGTTCTCTATGCATTGGTCTTCTTCCTCTTGCACAACATTTTTCCTCTTTTTTCTCAAAGGAAKCTTGTGTGAGCTCACAATTTTTCCAGGAGGGGGATTCTTTTCTCCTCAGTCGCCTGAACTACTAATGGTAACATTKCTAGATGGGTGGGTCATTGGAGCACTRCTTCGAGATGTGGTAGTTTTAGGAGTAATAATTGGGGACTGGGCACTCTTCTCATTGGGACCCTTTCCTTTCTTCTTGTAAAACTCATTGGTACTAAGTACCGTTTCCAAGYCACTAGCATTGTGAGCAGGAGAACCTAAGTTKTTATCTTCTTCTTCACTTAGAACAGTATGAATAAATGAATTATTGAATCCTACTTCCATCATATGTTCCAGGAAAATGAAGCGGTAATTGATCTCAACAACTGGMTCCAACTGTGGGATGATAACCCCCTTGTAGGTTGTCAAGAATCCATAATATTAAGACCAACTTCCTTCTCCATTGGGCTATGGAGTCATCTTCAAAATGAACTCTTTTAATTCTTCTTCTCTCATGGAGTTATCTTCAACCTTCAATATAAATTTCCTTATTATGCAAAATTGAACTGAAGAAACAAAATATGTACATACATGATCTACCTACCCTAACTTACTTGAAATAAAGGGGAACCTTGGGTATAGGCAGATTTCCAATGGAGCCATTTGAGCATCCAATTGACCTTTGAAATGGGCTCCAGCAGTAAGAAAAAGATTGGGGTTGCTACCAATAAATCAGGAGCATGAAAATCAGGAGCATACCCAAAATGTACCACAATGGGATCAATCAGTGTGTGTAGAAGACTTGTTTTCATTGATCGGTTGACAATACTTTCGAACCAATATTCAATATAATCTACTCTTGGCTGCCCCGGAGTGCTACTATCTTCAATCAAATGAGAAATTTATTTCTTTAAAACATTTTGTTTTTCTTATTTTTCTACATTCAATATTATTGTTTCATTAGCGATGTCTTGGCAATGTTCTTCTTCTCTACAATGGCTATCTTATTTATTTTCAAAATTGTTATCTTCCACCAATTCTTCTTGATTTTGGTTGAATTATTCTTGCATGTTTGGTGGAGACTCTYTAATTTATTCCTCATATTGAGTATATGAGATGTTGATATCCTTTTCTTCGTCTTTGAAATTATGTCCTTCATTCTCAGCAACAAGATTTGATTTAGAMAAGTCTTGCAGTGTTTCATGATGTTCTTCTTCTGAATCATTCATTTCATCCTTTTGTGTCCATGTGGGAGAGGGTGGGTGGGAAACAACATTTAAAACATCAGCAAAAACAAATGAATGCACCTTTGGGATGAACTTTTCTGCAAATGAATCTTCTAACACATTCCATCTAGTAATGGAGTTAGGAATTAATGAACTATATCATTCAAAAGCATCCTCTTGTAGAGTTTGTATGAATAATCTACATGTAACATTATCTTCAATGAGGTTTAAATCATAACATGTACCTTTAAAATTAATCAAGTGTTTCTCTGCATCTTCTGAAACATCCCCAAAGAATGTAGAAAAAATTCAACAAGAATATTGGGCATTTCAAAGTCCATTTATTATAGATTTAAAGGGGTATAATGAAATTGCCTCCTTCTTTGAGTGTTTCTCCCTTTTGTCGAATCTTGAAAATCTATTGATGGGATTGATGAATAATATAAAGAATGATTATGACATGAATGAAACCCTTCATTTTAAATTTTTTCAATGGAGTTGCGAGGGATTTCATTCCCATGAATCTTTGGTGCTTCTCATTTCTTTTTGAAATCACAAAAAAGGTGAGTCATGCTTAAAATAAGCAACAATTTTCTTGAATCTTCTTCTTGAAACTTTGATCCATGGAGATTTATGGTTCCTCAAACATCTCGAAAATAAATTGTTCCCCAGTATGGTCACCAAAAATGTTGATGCTTGAATCCATTAGGAATGAAACAGAAACCTCACGAGGATACAAATCCCCCTGCATTTTTATAGAGGTGGTACTCCTCTTTAAGATATTCTTGGGAATCTAAATCTTTAGAATATGGGACATTGCAGAAGTTCGTCATGGTAATCAAAGAAATATAAAACAAAAATGTTTTCTTTTCTTTTTAAAGAAAGGAACAGGAACCACACACTTCACACATTTAAAGCAAATAAGCAAAATTTCCTCACATCCATCATAATTTAAAATAAAGATTTATGATCACATAAAAATAAAAAGAAGATGATTTGCATGCATAAGAGAACTTTAACAGAGTGGACACATGGGAAAATCAAATAAATATAATGGCAGACCAATCTCAAATACTTTATACTCAAAACTTAGAGTTACAAAGTATAGTCGAAACTGATCTCGAAATAGCTCTCTTGAAATTATAAAAATATATAGTGTGTTACATATTCTTTGAAATTTAAAATGCATTTGTCTTATAGGCTAGGATTGGGGATCCCATAGACCATAAAAAAAATATACACAAGAATTAATCTTGTAGATGGAATATGATGGGTGGCAAAATAGTAGCAAGACCTGGAAAGAAGAAACGAGAAGTTATCAAACTTCGGTTAAACCTTTCTATTCAAAGAAGTGGAGTAACTAGATGAAAGAACTAATAAAGAAAGAAATATGTGATCAGCATAAACTTACTATTATGGTCTCTCCTTGTTTTCACTTTTTTGTTGGTGTCCTTTTATTGTCTTCATTAACAATTATAGGAACCGTCTCAATTGTTTCTTTCCCCTCGGTGGTCAATTTGTCGATCTCTTTCTTAAACCATTCTTCAATATAATTTTTCATTGGTTCCACGTTGATCTCATGCTAGATTTTGATGTTGAACAACTTTCCCTCCAAGTCTCATAAATAAAGGGAAATATCATGCAATGCTTCTTCAATGTCCTAATTTTTCATGGAGTAGTCCACTAGCCAATTGTTTGTTTCATCCTCATCACATTCAAGTATACCATAAAACTTTTCAACTGATAACCCTTTAAAAATCTCAACGTGTTCATCAAAATGTTTCTTTGTTAGGAACAACGAGTTGAGGATTAGTTTGGGGTCTTGTACTTCGTTAGTACTTCTGCCTAGGTCTACCTCCGTGAGCCTCTTGAATAATTCTTCCCTCTTTGATATAGCTTGGTTGCATGCTTGAACAATACTATTCAAATTTTTACTCTTTTCTTTCCAACACGCATTCAACTTCTTTATCTGACTCGGGGAGGGCATATCTGCCTCTCTTCTCCTTAGTTCTTTCATGTTGGAAACCTTGTTTCCAAAGGGTAGTACAACATCAAGGTAAAAACCTTCTTCATTGTTTAGGTCATCTTGCAAATACTCATGGAAGGCATGTGCCCTCAAGCCAAAAGAAGTAATTTTTTTCGAACTTTCCCATGCCTCTATGATAAATTCCATTCTTTTCTTAATATTTATTTCCACATAGCTCCTGGATGTTGTAAGTGTGCTTGAAGATCCTTTCAATTTAGCAGTGGGTGTGGTGGGTCTGAATATTGTCAAAGGACTGGAAAGAAGTGGAAGAGGCATTAAGGCGTCTTCCAAATCCTTGATCCTTTCTTTCAACTTCATGCTTTCCTCTTCAATACCACCAATGGAGCCATCCAGAGCATCCATGATTTCTCTGTGAATTTTAGAAATCTGGGAAGGCTACATATCTCTTAAATCTTCCTCGGAATGATATTTTCCTTTCTAACTCTTCATACCACATTTTTCAATAATCAATTTCTTGGATTCCCTGTCAAATACATCGCTTTGAAAATAAAATGACTCTTCTTTATTGAAGGTATCATTCTCAATGATTTCCAATGATGAATTTTGATGGGCCGTATTTCCTGGCTAATCAATGTTGGGAAATGTTTTCTCGATATCTGCTTCGAGCTCCATATATTCAAGGGATAAGTTATTTATGTCATTCTCTATGTGATGGTCTTCTTCCTCTTGCACGACATTTTTCCTCTTTTTTCTTAGCAGAAGCTTGTGCGAGCTCTAAATTTTTCCCGGAGGGGGATTCTTTTCTCCTCAGCCACCTGAACTATTGTTGGTAACTTTTCTAGATGGGTGGGTCGTTGGAGCATTGCTTCGAGATGTGGTAGTTTTAAGAGTAACAGTTGGGGACTGGGCACTCTTCTCGATGGGACCCTTTACTTTCTTCTTGTAAAACTCATTGGTACTAAGTATTGTTTCCAAGTCACCAACATTGTGAGAAGGAGCGCCTAAGTTGTTATCTTCTTCTTCACTCGGAACAATATGAATAAATGAATTGTTGAATCCTACTGCCAACATATGTTCCAAGAAAATTTTGTTAGGGTCAAACCCCTTTATCTTTTCATTATATTTCAAATTCAAATTGTAGAAGTAGTTCGCGAACTCATCAATTTTGTTTATATTCCTGAAAAGTCTTCAATTTTCCAAGGCAAGGGTATGAATTTTTTTTTCCATTTCTCATGGAAAAAGTGCAGCCATAAATTATACTACCTTGCTACTTTTGTGATAAACATTTTATTAGATACATGGCGGGGAAGAAAAGAGGGATTTTCCTTGGAGCCGAAAATCCTGATAACACTATGATTTTCCATTTTCTCTAACGTCCTCTTTTTATCCAAGAATTTATTTTCCTGGTCGGATATTCTGGGGGTATTTTTGCCAAACAATGTCCTTTGAAAATTGAAACGAAATCATTGTAAACTTCATAAAAATGAAAAGAAACCTTGTGTCTCCATAATTATTGGTACCATAAGGTAACTGGATCAAGTTCATTGTTCACCTTCTTACAGATAGACAATTTTGGAAATTGACAGCAATGTGCTATCGCAAACACCAAATAAGAAGCCATTTAGAATTTCTTGTCTTTTTGTACTGTGACAATTGGGAGGAGATTTCAATGGAAAAAAGTTTTCCCCAATCGAATATATCTTTCTCTTTAACAGTAAAATGTAAAATATAAAGAATCATTCGGGAAATAGTGGTGGTGCTTTCTTGGCCTGTCATCTTGGTAAACAACCAAGAAATTTCCCGAAAGGGGTTTTTAAACGAGTCGACCTGAATACTGGTAATTTCTTCAGGGACAGCTGCGGGATTCTCCAAGAACTCAGGCAAGAGGTATAGGCCATTGTCATTCCTTTTCAGGAAATCCCTGCAATCCTCTCCTTTTAAAGTAAGTGTTGGCTCAGGGAGCTTCAAAATATTACAAAATATTTGCGATGAAAGAGAGAGGGGGGAACAATATTGGAGTTATTTGATTCATTGACTAGGTATGTATTTCTCAACGCACCATGCAACCAGTTCCTTGCAGTCAAAAACCTCAGGGACACACCCTACGCGAGAAATTTTGGATGTCCATATCACTTCATTTTGAGCAAAAGGAGATGAATAGTAAGAATACGCTCTGGACCACTCAAATTTCGGGTCCTCACGCCCAAAAATATTCAAAGCATCACCATTGAACTATTGTTGAGTTGTTGTTTCCATAGGTTGACGAAAGTGTTCTTTTAACCATATAATATTTGAAATGAGTGCTTGAGAGAGATAACAATAATATAATATTTGGCAAATTGTGTTTTAATGAGGGTTAATGGGAAATCTCCTTGAGCCATTCACTTATTAATGACGATCTTTACAAAACATGCATGATGAGTTGTTAGCATTAAATAATAATAAATGTGTATTGGGAAAAGCACGAAGATGGCGGGGAAGGATGAGAGCAATTAGGATTTGGGAATTTTTGTGAACCCACCAACCCGGGAACCTACGAACTCGCGGTTGCATAATATCGAAAAGAGGCTAAGTGTCGCACTGTGGTCGATCGAACTCAATACAGGAGAAATTAATTACTTAGGAGCTCATTAGGTCTGATGGTCATAATGTAGATCACAGATCTTTGGGTGCAAAATGGATATCATGGAACTTGGGATATGAAATCTTGAACCTGTGAACCCATGGTTGCAAAAATGGTTAAGTGCATAATAAAATGACAAACGGTCAGACTCGTGATATGGGAATATGGATGGAGGTGAGAACCCGTGAGTCTTCCAATCCGTGAACCCGTCTTTTTGAGAAACGACTAAGTATAGTAACCAGAAAGGGAAAAATAGAGGGGAGAAAACAAAAGGGGAATGAGGGTAAGTATAGAAGAGGGAAAATAAATGGAAAAAATAAGTTGGTAAAATAGAAAGGGGAGGGAAACCTCGGAAGCAGGAATTGATCTCAACAACTGAATCCAACTATGGGATGATAAACCTGTGTGGGTTGTCAAGAATCCATAATAGTAAGACTAGTTGCCTTCTCCATTGGGCTATGGAGTCATCTTCAAAATGAACTCTTGTAATTCTTCTTATTTCATGGAGTTATCTTCAACCTTCAATATAAATTTCCTTATTATGAAAAATTGAACTGAAGAAACAAAATATGTACATACATGATCTACCTACCCTAACTTATTTGAAAGAAAGGGGAAACTTAGGTATAGGCAGATTTTCAATGGAGCCATTCGAGCATCCAATTGACCTTTAAAATGGGATCTAGCAATAAGAAAAATATTGGGGTTTCTACCAATAAATCAGGAGCATGAAAATGAGGAGCATGCCCAAAATGTACCACAATGGGATCGAGCAATGTGTGCAGAAGACTTGTTCTCGTTGGCAGGCTGACAATACTTTCGAACCAATATTAAATATAATATACTCTTGGCTGCCCCAGAGTGTTGTTATCTTCAATCAAATGAGAAATTTATTTCTTGAAAATATTCTCTTTTTCTTCTTTTTCTACATTCAAGATTATTGTTTCATTAGCGATGTCTTGGCAATTTTCTTCTTCTATGCAATGGCTATCTTCTTTATTCTCAAAATTGTTTTCTTCCACCAATTCTTCTTTATTTTGTCTGAATTATTCTTGCATATTTGGTGGAGACTCTTTAATTTCTTCCTCATATGGAGTATATGAGATGTCAATATCCTTTTCTTGGTGTTTTAAATTCTTTCCTTCATTCTCATCAACAAGATTTGATTCAGAAAAGTCTTATAGTCTTTCATAATGTTCTTCTTCTGAATCATTTATTTCATCCTTTTTTGTCCATGTGGGAGAGGGTGGGTGGGAAACAACATTTAAAACATCAAAAAAAACATATTAATTCACCTTTGGGATGAACTTTTCTACAAATGAATCTTCTAACACATCCCAACTAATAATGGAGTTAGGCATTAATGAACTATACCATTCAAGAGCATCCTCTCATAGAGTTTGTAGGAATAATCTACATGTAACATTATCTTCAGTGAGGTTGAAATCATAACATGTACCCTTAAAATTAATCAAGTGTTTCTCTGCATATTCTGAACCATCCCCAAAGAATGTAGAAAAAAATTCAACATGAATATTGGGCATTTCAAAGTCTATTTCTGGTGGATTTAAAGGGGTTTTATGAAATCGCCTTATTCTTTGAGTATTTCTCCCTTTTGTCGAATCTTGCAAAGCCATTGATGGGATTGATGAAGAATATAAAGAGGCATCATGACATGAATGAAACCCTTCATTTTGAATTTTTTCAATGGATTTTC
>JZKD02S2121198.1:13306-31406 GCA_000966675.3 Picea glauca
ATCCTTTTCCCCAATGAAAGCTATGTCCATGGCACGTTGAAACGTTTCCCCTGCATTCATCAATCCAAAAGGCATCTTGGCATACATGAATGTGCCCCATGGAGTGGTAAATGTCATATTTTCCCTGTCCTCAGGTAGAACAGAGATTTGATTGTAGCCAGAGAAACCATCGATCATGGACATCCTGGATGCTCCTGTTACCCTCTGCAGAATATGTTCCATCTTTGGTAGGGGGTAGTTATCCTTTCGAGAGCTCCTGTTCAAGTTTCTGAAGTCTACACAGAGTCTAATTTCTCCATTATTTTTCCTTACTGGTACCAAGTTGGCCACCCAATATGAATATCTCAGTGGTACAATGATTTGAGCTTGAAGCAGCTTCTTCACTTCCCTCTCCATGATAGGCAGCAGCATAGGATTGATCTGTCTCAGCTTCTGCCTAAATGTCTTTGCCTCCCCCTTTAATGGGATTTTATACTCGATGACAGAAGTGTCATATGTTTTGAGGTCTTCGTAGGTCCACGCGAAAACATCAGAAAATTCCCTCAAAAGTCCAATGTACCCAG
This sequence comes from Picea glauca, assembly GCA_000966675.3. NCBI lineage: Eukaryota > Viridiplantae > Streptophyta > Pinopsida > Pinales > Pinaceae > Picea > Picea glauca. The sequence goes on from JZKD02S2121198.1 coordinate 13,870, forward strand.
ACCTCTGCTCCTCTACCAGACTTCTTGACAATTTAAAAAACTTGGGCTCACTCTCGGTGCCAATGTTGCACTGAATAGTAGCAGCTTCATCCTCTGAGATTTCCCCTTTTAATGACACATCATTTCTATCAAAAATCCTTTCCAAAGGAACCAGACCTCTTGGAATATGATTGTTGGGAAGCTGCACAATGTTACGCTCTACAATCTTATTCATAAAATTACTCTCATCGAGATTTTATTCAGAGACAGAGTCTTGGTCGATATGCATCTCTGAAAATTCTTTGACAGTCTCCAAGAACTTCCTGATCTCGAGATCATCCTCGAAAACCTTCCAATGTTTGACATTGTCAGGTATGGAGGGCCTATATTTTACCTCTACATCATATTTGAACTTGGGAGGCAAGGGTACTTTGAAATTGCTTGTTGATGTAGCCAAGGAGTCTGCCACTATGTTCTCTCTCGGGACAAAATAAATATTGAATGCCAAGAAGAAATTGTCAACTAGGTCCCACACCTCATTTCTATAGCTTCTGAGTCGAGGATTCTTGGCTTGATAAGAGTTTTTGATCTGTTGGACCACCAACTCTGCATCTCTGAACACTGCTACTTTCTAAATTCCCATTTCCTTTGCGGCTCTTAATCCTAGGACAAGAGCTTCATACTCTGCCACATTGTTGGTATCTTCAAATTCTAGTTTGTATGACAGGGATATGGTTTCCTGAGCCGGTGACACAAAAAATACCCCAGCTCCAGGGCCTTCCCTGGAAAAGGCTCTGTCAAAGAACATTTTCCAGATGGGGGTGATGGAGGGAGGAAATTCATGGGAAGTGATGGGTGGCTTCCTGAGTTTAAGAGGAGGCTCAAGAGCATGAGTGAGTTGTAGTAAACTAGAACCTAAATCAATATCCAAGGCAAAAATAGGATGATTGGTAGGATTGGCCTCATCACTGATTATATAGGCTAGTTGGGCTTCCCTGTATAATCATCTATGCTCTCCTCCAAATACCGGGATAGTAGCATATGTGAGGTCCATCTGCAAAGTTCCCCCCAGTATTTTTATCCAAGATCTTGACAACAACATACCAAACTTAGGTGGGACATTGGCCACTATAATATCCATGACCACACTTTTCATGGGCAACTGAAATAAGGTCACGACCAGGTCTTTGATAACCCCGAGACATTGAACTTTCCTAGAGTCAAAGGAATAGAGGTCATGATAGGTTCAGGTGATTCTAGCCCTAATTATTCCATGACCTTTTTGGGAATGAGGTTATGAGAAGCCCCCAAATCCATCAAGTATTTGTGCAGTACCTTGTCATGTATGTTCAAGGAAGTGTAGAAGGGAGGGGATGAGTCATTCCTGTCTTCTACCATAGGACCTAGAATAAATATGGGCTTTTCATCTTGCAAATTGATGGAGTCTATGGAAAGGCATGAGACCTCAGATTGTAAAAGCTCAAAGAATCATTTCTTGAACCCTTCATGTTTAATCAATTCGGTTAGGGGCACAGGGATTCTGACCTTTTGAATTTCATGCTTGAAATTAAAAGAAGATGTAAGCTTCGGGATTTCTCTTATTTCGGGAACATGACTCTGGACTACGGGGGAGAGGGGTTGGGGCTTCTTACCTATGTGATTGTCTGCTACTTCATTAGCAAGCTTCTCTGTTCTGGTGTACTTCTCAAGGACATCAGGCACTATTGTCTTTTTCTTAGACCTCAGATCATATCTTCCTTGGGTGCCACTAGTCTTGTCTCCCTTACTCAGTTCATTTAGCTGATTGTCCATGAGAGACTCCTCGTACACTGATTGAGTGAGATGAGGAAAAGGAGGAGTGTCTCCAAATCAATGGATTTCAGGATCAAGCTCATCTGTTTCCCCTTCTTCTCCCTTGGCCATAAAATTGTTTTGAAAAGGGGCCTAAATTTTTTGGTCTTCTCTATCCCTTCCCTTATCTCTTTGCACATTCGGGGGAGTAAAATTGTTTGGCCTCCTGAAACCTCCTTTGTTTTTGGCATTCTGAGGGGCCTTGTATGCTTGTCTCCCATCCACCTTCATTCTCTCCATTTTTGTAGATAGAGACTTCACCATCTTGGTCAGTTCATCCACTTGAGGGTGAGGCATCGATGGACTAGAAGTTGAGGCTTCAAATCTTCCCTTTCTCCTGTCTGAGTCGGCCTTGTTCCTCAGTCTATCAGCTCCTAATACATTGGATTCTACTTCTATGGCTGCATCTTGCATTTGAGTTAAGGAAGTGGCTCTCCTTTCTCTCAATAGAAGACAGAAATCAGGATCAAACACACTAGCATACAAAATCTTGGCTGAGGCTTCTGAGGGTTTTATTTCGGCAGGGATTTTATTATACATCTTATTGAATATTTTGGAGAAGTCAAAAACAGATTCTCCTTCCATATTCTTCAAAGACCCGAACTCCATCATGTAATACATTAAATCCTTCTTATCACCCCACTACCTTAGGAAAGCACCATCCAGGGCTTCGATCCCAGCAATAGATCCGGGGGCCAATCCTCTAAACCACTTCCTCACCTCACCATCCAGGATCTGGACAAAGACTCTCATCTAGACATCTTCATATTCAATTTTTAGGTTGTCTTCATAACTGTAGAAAGCAGCCAGGTGCTCTTCCGCAGTTACATCTCCTTCTCCAATGAACTTGGTCATGTACATCAAGTAATCTCCAACAAGGATATGATTCATAGGATGAGGTAGGATTAAGGGAGCATATCTGGCAGCGACTATGGCGTCCATCCTGTTTAGAGGGGGATTAGCACCAGCCATAAGAATATTAGGTGGGGGGGAACTTGGAGGAGAAGGAGTCCGTGAAGGGGCTACTGGGAATGAGTCACAAAGTGGAGTGGGAAACAAAAGGGGATCTAAGGAAAAGGCTAATGAGCTCAAGTCAACGGGTGCTCCCCTTTGCACAGAAGTGGTAAAACTAGGCATGGGGAAATCTTCTGTGGTCATGGGTTGATGCCAAGGTACAAAAGGGGATCTAAGGAAAAGGCTAACGATCTCAAGTCAACGGGTGCTCCCCTTTGCACAGAAGTGGTAAAACTAGGCATGGGGAAATCTTCTGCGGTCCTGGGTCGATGCCAAGGTACAACTTCAGAGGAGAGGGGAGTCTATTAAGAAACTGAGGAGGAGAAAATGGAGTTCCTACAGAAGGAGATGGCAGATTACCTGGTTCAGCAGTGGAAGATTCTTCTTCATAGGCCTTTCCTTTTCTGAGAACCAGCTCCGGATTAGTTTCAAGTGTAGCTAGAGGCAGTTGTGGGTGAGACCGTGTGTGTCTGCCTCTGAAAGCCACAATTAATACAGCAGGTTTGCCACAATGGAGTCACCAGGTGCATAGTAGCAATCTTTAATGGTCTGATACCTGATGCACCTTCATAATCATAGGCTCAATGTCGTTCAATCCCGGGGAAAATTTTCAACTTCGTCCCCGGCAGCGGTGCCAGAAATGTTAGTGTCGGAAGTCACTCCTGGATTTCTTGCAGTAGCAGAGCCCAACGCCCATCAGTTTTGTGTCATGATTGTTTTAATGGGTGATCAAATGGGTAGAGACTCAGGATGGAATCACTCTAGCTCAGGGACCGGGTCTGGTATGTAAAGAACAAAGGAGGTCTTGATCTAACTTCAGTCAGTAGATGATTGTAAAATGGGTAGGTGGAAGACTTGGTGAGAGGAGTGAGCAAAACTACCTTGGACAATGGGCCTTTCAGTACTTTGCAGAAGAAAAACTCTAAATTCAAGACCTTCTTGGTTCAGAGTTTTGGGTAACTGAAGGGGTGACTTGACTGGATACTCCAATTCCAAATCATTCAGCGTTAAGAAAAACACAGAGGCCGATTAGAAACAATGCGACTGTTACAGTGATCCAACCTACATCATCCTATAACAGTCACAACTCAACTGGGTCCTCTAATTCTGAGTTGTTCTAATACAATATGAACAAAGACGTGGAAATAAGTTGACATTCATAAGGAAAGAAGTCTCAGATGTTAATACACAACCAGAATAACCAGTACTTCGTTAGAGTTTTTTACAATCGGGAGCCTTGCTCAACCATTGATCCCTTACAAAATACAAAGATTGAGTCTATATACTCAGAAAAAATCACCTAACAGAGGCATGTTCAGTCATCCAAAGCTTGGTGTCCCTTCAGCCAAATTCGGATGGGTATTCTTTGTCAGACGCCACCTTAACTGCGTGTGGCTCTTGCAAGGGGAGTAGCTGAGCCATTAAGTGCCAAGCTAGCATGTGCAGACCTCCTCTAGCTATTCGAGAACTCGGCATGATTTTTCTGGAAAAATGGGTACACAGGACCCTCTCAAGCAGACCACTTGCCAGACCCTCCATACCTCACACTTAATGACTGAGGAGAGGTTTCAACCACCCCTTATTGCCTTCATTTACTCCAAGCGAAGACCAGGATTGCAGTCAATATGATGGCGCCTAGAGATTGCGGTGATCCCCTCTGTGAACAAACACGACGCCTTTAGCCCCTCTCATGCAGCTCTTTTATTTCCCAAGTGACCATGGGTTGTGACCCTTTGTTTACTCTCAAAGTCACTTTCGACGTTCGCGAATAGGAAGGGGTTGATCCCTGCTTCTTGAAATTGCGATGAGCGAAACATCGAGGAGGCTTAATTTGGCGCCACGCGTCTCTCTCAGATCTGACGGTCTTGAACTCTCTTGACAACACTGTGGGTCTAGGTCTTGGACGTTCCCGGCACCTCACACATCAGGAATATGATGGAGCTGCTTCTTGCACCTCGGAGTCGTGATGGGTGAAACACCAAGATGGCTCAATTGTCCGCCAGGTGTCCCTTTGGATGGATGGCTAAGAATGCTTCGTGATACCGCAGGCCCGACTTTCAGCGCTTTCGGCATTTTCGGGGTTCAGGGTCTCAAGATGTAGAACAACATGAAACTCTCACCCCTCGCACTCCCAAATGTTGAAACGCCGATGCGACTCGATCTCATTCCAAGTGTCTCCTGGATGGAGTACAGTCGCTATCTTTCCCCGCACACAATATGGGTGCTATCAATTGCGTTAACCTCAGCACAACTTCGCTAACCGCAATTTCCCGTCAACCATTTATCTATTCCTTTGGATGAATCCTGACCATTTGAAATCTGACTGCTCGCTCACTCGATTCAAGCCCAAAATGGATTTCCTCTGTGAGTTGCGCTCGACGTTCATCGCGCCACTTACAGACCTCCTCGCTCTTGTGCTTCGGATGAGAAATGTTACTAACAAATAGCATGGTCATGATCTTTAGCATGTGCAAGACCCTTAGGAATCTCTCCAAATACCTTGGAATGATTGTTGATTAGACTTTGGATATCCAAAGTAATAGAGGGTCTATATGTTTGAACATCTAGTGAGCACAATTGTGCAATTACACATTATTGTCCCTTGTTTATCAATTTTGTCATGCTATTAGAGCTTATCACTTTAGAAGGTTTCACTTTGATACATGTGAGAGTCAATTTAATTTCCTTCCATGGAAAATATCATTAAAATTTCCTAAAATTTAAGAGCCAATGTTCCCATGATTGGAATCATTGGATCCCTAATACAACATCAACACCACCCACTTGATGTTAGCCCGTGACTTCCTATACAAACATAAATTCCTACACCGTATTTGTGTATTTTGCATTATGGGATATAGTTTTTATCCTAAGTGTGTATTAAATCCTATTTTTCCTCCTCCTTGACTTATCTTTCGATCAGGTCTCACTGTGAGACAAAATCTACTTTATGAAATAGTTTCATTCATCTACTATAAATTTGTATCATTGGAATGAATATTGTGAATGAGAATATGGCTTGAAGCCTTTTCCGCCAATTTTTTGTGTCTCTTTTCCTATTTTGTGTTCTATTTCTTAACATGGTATTAGAGCTCCTTGAGTATTAAGGGGCCTGGTAATGTAGAGGCACGATAATTCCATGGTATTGTTCCATGGGAGGCCATTGAAGGACCAATGATGTAATGCATTTATATTGAAGTGATAATATGAGAATAGAGAAAAAGAATAGCAACCAATGTACATAATCAAGGAAAATAATTCTTTTTGATGGCATGGAAATTTTGTTCTGTTGGAAATATTGATAGAAGTGATCTTCCCACAATTATATTCATCATCATGAATATGCATTCCTCATCGTGAATATGCAAGATGAACCAATATTCATGAAAAATAGTTTTTTTTCTATGGGAAAGGATAAAAACATTCTAGAAATGTTTTGTTTAAGATTGGCATTAACATACATCAAATCTATCATTTATCATCATTTTATGTCAATTTGATTTTCAAGTTTGAACCATTATAGATCATAGTTTCATTGATCTCTTATAGATGAGTTTTACCCATGAGCTATTTCTCTGAGCGGTTTGGTTTGGTTGGCTCTCAACAATGGGTCATGATGCTTGTCAACAAATATAGGTGAAACAAAACATATTGTTGTCATTTAAAGATCTAAATCAAATTGGATGTTGGATTCTATCTATGACATGATATGTATTCCTTATTCCCTAGCGACACCACTATGGAGCTTACTGGCCTCTTATCTTCAGGAGAGAATAAAAAATAATGAACATTGATAATAATTTATGGGGTCATTGTAGGCATGATTTTTTTTTTAAATGTTTCCATTCATCTACTGATGGCATGTTTTCATATCATATATACCTCCCTCACAATGAAGAAAAGTCGTCATTCCATGATCTAAGAACAGAAATTGGTGCATGTCAGTTACATCATCAAGGCAAGAAATAAAATATATTCATATATTGGTTTTTGGATCTGACCTTTCGATCATTGCCCTATGTTGCAGCATGGATAAGGTGGTTGTTTTAGTTTATCATCTAGGTGCAAATCCTATTATAGAGCTTTGGCCAATTGGCTCTCATTGCCACATAAAATGATACAATAAAGTAAGCCTAAGAACCGACTTCGATGTGAGGAACAAACGATTATTGGATGATTTTCACCTGCAACTCACAAAATGCATTAACTTTAACTTCTTAGATGTCAATCCCCTCAAATAAATTAGCAGTCAATTTGATCGCATTGGAAGGATTCTCATGCAAGTTAATCCAGTTTGTCTTGGTTTAAGGATAAAATAACATACGATGATGATCCATTAGATCATTTAATCTCTTGTCATTGCATGATGGGTCCAATGTTATATCGTATTATTTGTCATTCTAATCAACATCTTTCATCAATTTATATGGCCCTAGTTTGCATTTTCTTTGGAAATTGACATTGATTTGACATGGGAATATGCTATTTGGGTTCGAAATATATAGATGTATAAACTTTCACATGCAATTTTTGTTATGAATTCATTGTATGTAGATCTTGCAGATTAAGTAAAAAGCATCGGAGTCATTTTTAGGGCCTTAGAAGGAATGTTTATAAATTGAAAATAACAAAAAAAAAATCAATTGGGATTCTTAAATCAAATGGAGGTTTCATTCATTTCACTTATGTAAACAACCAATTTTTAATTGAGGTAAAAAAGGGGGCTTAGAGATAAACATGACACAATTTTCCATTCTTTGGTAATTGTATTCAACTTAGTGGTTGATAGTATCACCATCTAAAACATATGTTGGAAGATCATTTCAATATGACTACAAAATTCTAATGAGTGGAAAATGATGTTGATCATAGAAAAACAAACGAAAACACAAATGTAGATCGAGTTGAGCCATGACCTTTTGTCTTACTAGCAACAACTTTATGCTTGCAAGGTGTTGTTCGACCATTGTGGTGAGTAATGGATTAACGTATTGGTGTTCAAGAGAAGCATGCAACATGATCACACGAAATTTGGCAAATAATGGTATCATATTGCAATCCATGCCCATGGACTGAAATCGAGAGTTGGATGACCTTAAAATTTTGAGGTAATTATTTTGTAATTTGAGATAATTAAAAAAAAAAAAAAAAACCTAAAAGAGTCGTTGCTTTATAATTGAAATTAATCACTTTATGTAACCCAAAAAAAAACTATTATGCTCAATAAGTGGTACATTATAATCACATGAGAATTGTTATGTTAAATAATTCTCTAAATATTAACATTGTTACTCTAAGGTAGTTTTCAATAAAACAATTCCCCAAAAGTTGAAGTATTGTCAATAAATTTTTGGCCTAGAATTTGAAGTCTTATCAAAGTATTGTGAAGGAGAAAGCATGTTGAAAGATTTAAATTGTATTTGGCTTCACTATCGTCATTGAGGGTACTCATAATCAAATAAATTTATTTTGGCTATTGTTGTAAGTCCACCTAAAATTTTAATAAGGGGATTTAAGGTACATTTTGTTGTTGTGTGTGATAGTAAATATTGTTATGGAGGCTTATGATGTTTTGCATCTATTTTTGGCATGTTTAAATCATACTTGTAATTTATCATACAATCATACACACATGAAGTACATGGAAACTTAATGCAACTCTAGCACAAATTAATGTCAATCAAGCATTACCAATCATTGAAAGAATGTGAAAATAAAGTTAATAATCAAAGGAGAACTTTATGGACTCAACACATCATGAAGTCTGCAAATTTGAAGATATAAAAACAACATTAATTGTAACTTGAAAATATTTTTTTTGTAATTTTACTTGTATTTTCAAAATTGAGTTGAATTATGTTTGTTGAGTGCATTCTCGGTTGAACCTGACACCCTCTAGTTTCTGAGTCTACAATGATTTGGTTGAGACATTGAATTGTATACAAGGTGGAGTTGCAATAATCCCTCTTTGTTGTCATGTAAATTGTAATATGGGCCTACATGCACAAGGAGACCTCATTCTGTCATTAAAAATGGCTCAAAGTCTAAAATTATTAGAGTTACTAAACTCTCNCCACAATGGAGTCACCAGGTGCATAGTAGCAATCTTTAATGGTCTGATACCTGATGCACCTTCATAATCATAGGCTCAATGTCGTTCAATCCCGGGGAAAATTTTCAACTTCGTCCCCGGCAGCGGTGCCAGAAATGTTAGTGTCGGAAGTCACTCCTGGATTTCTTGCAGTAGCAGAGCCCAACGCCCATCAGTTTTGTGTCATGATTGTTTTAATGGGTGATCAAATGGGTAGAGACTCAGGATGGAATCACTCTAGCTCAGGGACCGGGTCTGGTATGTAAAGAACAAAGGAGGTCTTGATCTAACTTCAGTCAGTAGATGATTGTAAAATGGGTAGGTGGAAGACTTGGTGAGAGGAGTGAGCAAAACTACCTTGGACAATGGGCCTTTCAGTACTTTGCAGAAGAAAAACTCTAAATTCAAGACCTTCTTGGTTCAGAGTTTTGGGTAACTGAAGGGGTGACTTGACTGGATACTCCAATTCCAAATCATTCAGCGTTAAGAAAAACACAGAGGCCGATTAGAAACAATGCGACTGTTACAGTGATCCAACCTACATCATCCTATAACAGTCACAACTCAACTGGGTCCTCTAATTCTGAGTTGTTCTAATACAATATGAACAAAGACGTGGAAATAAGTTGACATTCATAAGGAAAGAAGTCTCAGATGTTAATACACAACCAGAATAACCAGTACTTCGTTAGAGTTTTTTACAATCGGGAGCCTTGCTCAACCATTGATCCCTTACAAAATACAAAGATTGAGTCTATATACTCAGAAAAAATCACCTAACAGAGGCATGTTCAGTCATCCAAAGCTTGGTGTCCCTTCAGCCAAATTCGGATGGGTATTCTTTGTCAGACGCCACCTTAACTGCGTGTGGCTCTTGCAAGGGGAGTAGCTGAGCCATTAAGTGCCAAGCTAGCGTGTGCAGACCTCCTCCAGCTATTCGAGAACTCGGCATGATTTTTCTGGAAAAATGGGTACACAGGACCCTCTCAAGCAGACCACTTTCCAGACCCTCCATACCTCACACTTAATGACTGAGGAGAGGTTTCAACCACCCCTTCTTGCCTTCATTTACTCTAAGCGAAGACCAGGATTGCAGTCGAATATGATGGCACCTAGACATCGCGGTGATCCCCTCTGTGAACAAACACGACGCCTTTAGCCCCTCTCATGCAACTCTTTTATTTCCCAAGTGACCATGGGTTGTGACCCTGTGCTTACTCTCAAAGGCACTTTCGACGTTCGCGAATAGGAAGGGGTTGATCCCTGCTTCTTGAAATTGCGATGAGCGAAACGTCGAGGAGGCTTAATTTGGCGCCACGCGTCTCTCTCAGATATGACGGTCTTGAACTCTCTTGACAACACTGTGGGTCTAGTTCTTGGACGTTCCCGGCACCTCACGCATCAGGAATATGATGGAGCTGCTTCTTGCACCTCGAATTCGTGATGGGTGAAACACCAAGATGGCTCAATTTTCCGCCAGGTGTCCCTTTGGATGGATGGCTAAGAATGCTTCGTGATACCACAGGCCCGACTTTCAGCGCTTTTGGCATTTTCGGGGTTCAGGGTCTCAAGATGTAGAACAACATGAAACTCTCACCCCTCGCACTCCCAAATGTTGAAATGCCGATGCGACTAGATCTCACGCCACGCGTCTCCTGGATGGACGGTCGCTATCTTTCCCCACACACAATATGGGTGCTATCAATTACGTTAACCTCAGCACAACTTCACTAACCGCAATTTCCCATCGACCATTTATCTATTCCTTTGGATGAATCCTGACCGTTTGAAATATGACTGCTCGCTCACTCGATTCAAGCCCAAAATGGATTTCCTCTGTGAGTTGTGCTCGACGTTCATCGCGCCACTTACAGACCTCCTCGCTCTTGTGCTTCGGACGAGAAATGTTACTAACAAATAGCATGGTCATGATCTTTAGCATGTGCAAGACCCTTAGGAATGTCTCCAAATACCTTGGAATGATTGTTGATAAGACTTTGGATATCCAAAGTAATAGAGGGTCTAGATGTTTGAACATCTAGTGAGCACAATTGTGCAATTACACATTATTGTCCCTTGTTTATCAATTTTGTCATGCTATTAGAGCTTATCACTTTAGAAGGTTTCACTTTGATACATGTGAGAGTCAATTTAATTTCCTTCCATGGAAAATATCATTAAAATTTCCTAAAATTTAAGAGCCAATGTTCCCATGATTGGAATCATTGGATCCCTAATACAACATCAACACCACCCACTTGATGTTAGCCCGTGACTTCCTATACAAACATAAATTCCTACACCGTATTTGTGTATTTTGCATTATGGGATATAGTTTTTATCCTAAGTGTGTATTAAATCCTATTTTTCCTCCTCCTTGACTTATCTTTCGATCAGGTCTCACTGTGAGACAAAATCTACTTTATGAAATAGTTTCATTCATCTACTATAAATTTGTATCATTGGAATGAATATTGTGAATGAGAATATGGCTTGAAGCCTTTTCCGCCAATTTTTTGTGTCTCTTTTCCTATTTTGTGTTCTATTTCTTAACATGGTATTAGAGCTCCTTGAGTATTAAGGGGCCTGGTAATGTAGAGGCACGATAATTCCATGGTATTGTTCCATGGGAGGCCATTGAAGGACCAATGATGTAATGCATTTATATTGAAGTGATAATATGAGAATAGAGAAAAAGAATAGCAACCAATGTACATAATCAAGGAAAATAATTCTTTTTGATGGCATGGAAATTTTGTTCTGTTGGAAATATTGATAGAAGTGATCTTCCCACAATTATATTCATCATCATGAATATGCATTCCTCATCGTGAATATGCAAGATGAACCAATATTCATGAAAAATAGTTTTTTTTCTATGGGAAAGGATAAAAACATTCTAGAAATGTTTTGTTTAAGATTGGCATTAACATACATCAAATCTATCATTTATCATCATTTTATGTCAATTTGATTTTCAAGTTTGAACCATTATAGATCATAGTTTCATTGATCTCTTATAGATGAGTTTTACCCATGAGCTATTTCTCTGAGCGGTTTGGTTTGGTTGGCTCTCAACAATGGGTCATGATGCTTGTCAACAAATATAGGTGAAACAAAACATATTGTTGTCATTTAAAGATCTAAATCAAATTGGATGTTGGATTCTATCTATGACATGATATGTATTCCTTATTCCCTAGCGACACCACTATGGAGCTTACTGGCCTCTTATCTTCAGGAGAGAATAAAAAATAATGAACATTGATAATAATTTATGGGGTCATTGTAGGCATGATTTTTTTTTTAAATGTTTCCATTCATCTACTGATGGCATGTTTTCATATCATATATACCTCCCTCACAATGAAGAAAAGTCGTCATTCCATGATCTAAGAACAGAAATTGGTGCATGTCAGTTACATCATCAAGGCAAGAAATAAAATATATTCATATATTGGTTTTTGGATCTGACCTTTCGATCATTGCCCTATGTTGCAGCATGGATAAGGTGGTTGTTTTAGTTTATCATCTAGGTGCAAATCCTATTATAGAGCTTTGGCCAATTGGCTCTCATTGCCACATAAAATGATACAATAAAGTAAGCCTAAGAACCGACTTCGATGTGAGGAACAAACGATTATTGGATGATTTTCACCTGCAACTCACAAAATGCATTAACTTTAACTTCTTAGATGTCAATCCCCTCAAATAAATTAGCAGTCAATTTGATCGCATTGGAAGGATTCTCATGCAAGTTAATCCAGTTTGTCTTGGTTTAAGGATAAAATAACATACGATGATGATCCATTAGATCATTTAATCTCTTGTCATTGCATGATGGGTCCAATGTTATATCGTATTATTTGTCATTCTAATCAACATCTTTCATCAATTTATATGGCCCTAGTTTGCATTTTCTTTGGAAATTGACATTGATTTGACATGGGAATATGCTATTTGGGTTCGAAATATATAGATGTATAAACTTTCACATGCAATTTTTGTTATGAATTCATTGTATGTAGATCTTGCAGATTAAGTAAAAAGCATCGGAGTCATTTTTAGGGCCTTAGAAGGAATGTTTATAAATTGAAAATAACAAAAAAAAAATCAATTGGGATTCTTAAATCAAATGGAGGTTTCATTCATTTCACTTATGTAAACAACCAATTTTTAATTGAGGTAAAAAAGGGGGCTTAGAGATAAACATGACACAATTTTCCATTCTTTGGTAATTGTATTCAACTTAGTGGTTGATAGTATCACCATCTAAAACATATGTTGGAAGATCATTTCAATATGACTACAAAATTCTAATGAGTGGAAAATGATGTTGATCATAGAAAAACAAACGAAAACACAAATGTAGATCGAGTTGAGCCATGACCTTTTGTCTTACTAGCAACAACTTTATGCTTGCAAGGTGTTGTTCGACCATTGTGGTGAGTAATGGATTAACGTATTGGTGTTCAAGAGAAGCATGCAACATGATCACACGAAATTTGGCAAATAATGGTATCATATTGCAATCCATGCCCATGGACTGAAATCGAGAGTTGGATGACCTTAAAATTTTGAGGTAATTATTTTGTAATTTGAGATAATTAAAAAAAAAAAAAAAAACCTAAAAGAGTCGTTGCTTTATAATTGAAATTAATCACTTTATGTAACCCAAAAAAAAACTATTATGCTCAATAAGTGGTACATTATAATCACATGAGAATTGTTATGTTAAATAATTCTCTAAATATTAACATTGTTACTCTAAGGTAGTTTTCAATAAAACAATTCCCCAAAAGTTGAAGTATTGTCAATAAATTTTTGGCCTAGAATTTGAAGTCTTATCAAAGTATTGTGAAGGAGAAAGCATGTTGAAAGATTTAAATTGTATTTGGCTTCACTATCGTCATTGAGGGTACTCATAATCAAATAAATTTATTTTGGCTATTGTTGTAAGTCCACCTAAAATTTTAATAAGGGGATTTAAGGTACATTTTGTTGTTGTGTGTGATAGTAAATATTGTTATGGAGGCTTATGATGTTTTGCATCTATTTTTGGCATGTTTAAATCATACTTGTAATTTATCATACAATCATACACACATGAAGTACATGGAAACTTAATGCAACTCTAGCACAAATTAATGTCAATCAAGCATTACCAATCATTGAAAGAATGTGAAAATAAAGTTAATAATCAAAGGAGAACTTTATGGACTCAACACATCATGAAGTCTGCAAATTTGAAGATATAAAAACAACATTAATTGTAACTTGAAAATATTTTTTTTGTAATTTTACTTGTATTTTCAAAATTGAGTTGAATTATGTTTGTTGAGTGCATTCTCGGTTGAACCTGACACCCTCTAGTTTCTGAGTCTACAATGATTTGGTTGAGACATTGAATTGTATACAAGGTGGAGTTGCAATAATCCCTCTTTGTTGTCATGTAAATTGTAATATGGGCCTACATGCACAAGGAGACCTCATTCTGTCATTAAAAATGGCTCAAAGTCTAAAATTATTAGAGTTACTAAACTCTCKAATACTCATTGTTGTCAACAACACAATCTCAATCAACAAAGAAACTCTTAAATCAGTTCTAACTTATTTGCAAGTTTCGCAAGCCAACGTTAAACTTATTCAAACTTAGTCATGGMTTCTTCATGATGAACTCCAACTAAAGTMTCTTCAACATTATGAACTAGTCCTTCTTTAGAACAACCCACTTTTTGAATTTGATAATGATTCCAATCAACAATCAACACAAGATCAACTTACTGAAACAACTTCAGATGCAGTCTCAAATGAGGATGAAATTATTCATGAACATATTTAGCATACTCTTTCCAAGCCCATTATTAGACCTTGGGAAGATAAAAAAAAAACAAATAAAGTATAGGACTTGGATCTGATAATAAAACAACCTTTCATATTCTAGATTATTTCAGACCAATCCACTTCAACAGTGCATGATTTCTTCAAGAAATTTCAACTTCACATGTCTCAGTTTAGCACAAGAATGCTAAGTGACAACATTTTCATCAAGTTGGTCATATGGATTTTATCTCCATCCTTGTTAGCAGTGTGGAAAGAATAATCATTCATTAAATAGATTCTTTACACTTAAAAAAAATGAAAAATTAAAGATTCACTATGGGTGGATCAATCCTTGGCAATGATCATCACCAACCAAGAAGTTATATTAGTCTTACTATATAATTCTCTCTCAATTAAAAACACATCTTGTAGTAGATAGACATTCAATCTTCTCTCCTTGCATCTGAAAGAGGGGAATGTACACAAATGAAATTAGAATGGTATCCTCTTGTACCTCAAAAGGCGGAGTACATTAATGAAAATTTATTGCACCTTAAGGGGGGAGTACATTAATGAGTGAAAATGGTTAGTGGTAAACATAAACCACCAAATGAAGTGAAAATGATTAGTGGTAAACCAAAACCACCAAATACAATGATGAATTGGTTAAGGGTAACCCACAAAAAAACCCTTGTGTATCACCTTTCAACTGACAAGGGGGGGAATATTGATGATGATTTTCAAACTTCAAGTTTTGACAATGACAAAAAAAATGCCAAATGGGTGACAACAACAACAATAAGGGTGTTGCAAAAATTTCATCACTTGTGATAAATTGCCAATTTGGGCATTTTTTAGGTTTTTGCCACTTGTCATGTTTTGCATGACATCCATTAATTGTTTGAGTTTGATCTCAACATGATGATTGATTTAGAAATTGAGAAGTTCTAGAAGGACACCTAGTTTACTACTCAGACATTATTTGGTAGAATTATGGTTTGGTGGGATCATACATAGAAATTCAAACTAATGATTGGGATGTTGATAGACACTATTTTTCTGTCATTTCTTAGAGAAACATTTTGTACATTTTTTTCACCTGGATGGTTATTCGACCTAGTAGTGGACAACTAGATCCACCTACATTGTTGATTGGCATTTGATTGGATTGTCAAGCATTTTAATGGATGTTTCATACTTGGAGCTGATTCACTTCTCCTTATTCGCTCTCATCAGATATCTTTTTTTTTGTAAATTCCTGAGCTAATTCATTAATAATACAGTAATAGTGCAATCAAGAGAAAGAGGTAAATTGAAAAAAGAAATTCTGAGAGGAAGACATAAAGTTCTAAGTCTAGGCATGCCCTTACTGGGAAACCAGACAGTCAAAAAAATTGAAACAAATAGGCCTGCCCATAGAGGGAAACCAGGCGCTTAAAAAAACATTATGTCTTGGCAATGTATAAGTCAACGTAAGCAAAACTATGATTGAATTAAACATATAAAACATGGAAAAAAAATATGAGAGCGAGAAAATTAACCAGGAAGACCGCCGAGGGGGATTTCTTCAATCACTAGAAAGCCAACAAAGTCATTGTCGTGGTCATTGAAGGAGCTGGATTTTTCTTCCCTGGTTGGAAGTCCTATGCACTAAGGAAGGAGGACGGGGAAGGCGGGTCACTGCAATGGACTTTCTACATGGGGGGAGAAATCCGGGCATCACTCGCTTGAGCTACCTGCTTGATTGATAAAGCTTATGTTGTTTGCTTGCATGTGATGTACGAAGGTGTCAAGTTATCATGAAGGCCATCCAAAGGCAGAGCTTCGACACCAGGAGACTGAGGTGAGTCAGAGGGACTCTGAATGAGGACATCGAGAAGACTAAAGAGGGCGCGAGTCAACAAATTTTTTATCATCCAGTAGCTTCTGTGGCGCCTCTACATTCATTGAGTTTCCAGATGGTAATTGGTCATCTCCTCCTCCTAGTAATCCAACATTTTCCTAATGGAGCGCAATACCGAGTGTTCATAACCCTCTTGAATGACAACAACCAATTGAGGGTGTGAGCCTGTCATTCGACCTCCTTGTCCACCTCTCCCTAAGTAGGGAGTTGTACATAGTCGTCTAGACATAGTGGGATTCTGGTGCACTATGTGTATTTTGATGCAGGGTTGGAGTGAAAGCAGGAGAAGACCAACGAAGAAATCCAATATAGGGTTGTCAGGAGAGCTCTAAGCATGAGAAGAAGGCTTGTCAAACAGGTGCAGGAGAGGGAGCCAAAGACAGAGCATAATGAGACAAAAGTGGGGGTTCCTAGGGATGATAAAGGAGGAGTTATGGGCATTCAATTCATGCATCATGTACAATACCACTCACGATGCCATAGTACTACGGTGCAACTAGAACAAGAGGTGAGAGGCTCGCAGAGTTAAATCCCAGAGCCTCGAGAAAACCCTATATTAAATTGCATGGAGGATGGAGGGGGATAGGTCCAGGTGTCCCTTGGTTCTTGTGCTAGAGGTGATGTTGATGGGATCAAGGTGGACTACACTATCACTTACATCCGGTGTGCTCTCATAAGATATCAGAGTTCATGTCAGTGAATAAATTGTCGGGTTGCTAAATTGGCATCATTTTGGCGAACAACTAAACCTTTTCCCTTTCTTTTATTCACCATGTTTGCCATAAATAGCCATCTATTATCACTTCCCATGAATTATATAGGGAAAAAACTAAAAAGGAGGAATTAAAGTAAAATGGGTTATTGTATTAACATTTT
>JZKD02S2121220.1:35840-46495 GCA_000966675.3 Picea glauca
TTCTCAGTCTCCTCTTCCACCTCCATGGGAAGGGTCTTGTCCACATCATCGGGTTTCTTGGTGGCTTTGATTTTACCTTTCTTCCTCTGCTGGGGAGTTTCTTCATTTCTTATCACAGGGTTCTCAAAGTCTTTCACAGAGGTTTTATTTTTTCTCTCCAAAGGTATTTTAGTACTTTTTCCTTTCCCTTTATGTACAGAGGCTTCTTATTTTTCTTCCACTGGCTTTTCTATGCTTTTTCCCTTCTTCTTTTGAATAGGGTTTTCTGGTAAGGACTTCTCTTTGAAAACCTCCTTAGGAATTGATGACCTTGTGAAAGGTATTTTACCCTTGATTTAGACTGCTGGAGGAGAAGAGGAAAAGATAATCTTCTTCCCTCTCTTGGATGTAGCTTTGGTAGAAGAAGACACCTCTACTAACCCTGGTGGAGGAGGTGGTGAAAAATCTTTGTGTGGAGAAGGAAAAACTTCCTCCTTAGCTTCTACGACATGCTTGCTGATCTCTAAAACTTGAATAGGTGTTGTGCCCTTTCTCTTCCTACTGGTCCCTACTTTAGTAGCACTAGTGGGTGACAAAGGACTTGCCTTCTATTATTGAGGAGTTGGTGCTAGATCCAACTTGAAATGAGAGGTAACAACAAAATTATCCCATGAAATCTCTTTCTTACCCAATTCCTCAGAGACTAGAATTCTAATTAATCCAGAGTGGAAAAGGATAGAATCCGCATATTTAGATTTGGATTGTATTCTATCTGACATATTACCCATACTCCGCAACAAGTAATAGGTAATATTCATCTCAACCTTACTAGTAAAATGTAGCAACAACCTTATATGGTACTTGTACAATGTGTTAAATCTCCCTTCACAAGTAAAATATCTTTGTATGATCTTCACTATTCTATCAAATTGTCCAATCAATTGACTCCTTGGCATACTTTTGGACAAATCATTGGCTTGATATTCAGGTTTAAAAAGATATTTTGCATAGGATGAACTCAAAGCCATGGCTTTGAACCACTTTTCACCTATAATGGGGATCCTTGTTGCAGCTAAGATAGAGGCTTCAGTCACCTCAAAATCCAAATCCCCAACCTTGTTTTTCATGCCATCAAACTGTAATGCAAATTGTCTTGCTACCTCTGGATGGCCTCTCTACATGTTCTAACAGAAAGAGAGGCACCCTACTGTTTGAAAGGCGTCTCTTGCCATGGGCTATGTATAAAAAATATGCATGTCCACCGGTTCTTTCCTAACCACCTTTCCACCTTTGTGTGTATTCCTTAATTGAGGAGTCTCCATGGCTCAAAACGAGGGTTTTTAAGAGGCTTAAGGGATGGTAATGATAATGAAATATTTAAATCGGGATTCAAATATATAAGGTTGACCCTTTTAGGCAGACTGATGCTATTAAACCAAGTTCGACTTTAGGAATTAAACCCTTAGGATTGTACAAGTATTTTGGAGTGTAAACAGTGAGGGGGTAATCCGAAATTGGCCCTCTGCAATTGAGTAAAAATGCCAAACTTTGAGGTGAAAGAAAGAAAGGAAAACATAGAGGGTTTGAACAACGCCTCTGGGTAGCGCAACACATACACATAGGATAGGCTATTTATAGGCTTGCGATTTCAATGGTTAAAGCAAACAACAGTGATGAGACCATAGATACAGGAAAAGAAGTTTACATGTCTGAAGAGGATAAAGGATAAGGTTACCATGCAAATATGGGTCACTTACTACCGTGAAAGCTTAGCAAACTGAAAACCCGAGCACAAATTTCCTGTGAAAATTAATATGTAGAGGAGACAACACGAAATACCTATGGAGTAGACACCTGTTGAGATCTTCAACGCAATCTTAGGATGAAATTGAGAAAAAATCGGCCATAGAATCTTTCTCAGCATCAGATTTGGTTGACATGTGGTCACCTGATCAGAACTTGTGAATTTGTGCAGCACAACACTATTGAGTTTTTCGAAATTAGAAACCGTTACCAAGGCTCATAAATGCAAGATATTTGAAGGTGTCTTTAACTGACTACTGGAACTGAAAACAAGGGACTTGACATCAGTCATGGCAATCATGACTCGAGGTGGAATTATGATGAATGTGATAGGCGCTACGAAACTTCCTAATGAGTAGGGAATGCTTCCATTCCAAAACGTGATTAGACAAGTAAGAAAGGAAAATGAGGCATGCCTACAAGATTATGAGTGAAGAGGAAGAGGTGTCACATCAGTTTAGAAAAGGGAGGGATTGACTTAGGGACAAGTCATGAAAGAAACCAAAAATAAATCAAAAGCTAAAATGGTTCAGGGATCAAAATAGAGCTAAAACTTAAAACTTTAACCATCTATGGGGTCCTAGAAAACATAAACTAATAAATGGATGAAACTTTAAAAGAAAATTAAAATCTAAGGCTTAAAAGGAATGAAAACAAACTAAAATACCGAAGGCAATTTAGTGTGATAACACATCCTATCTTGACACTGAGTTGTTGTCTAGTTTATTGCAGTTCAGTGATTCTCTCGAGTCTCCTTTAAAACTCAAAAATAAGCCCATGGTTTTTCATGAAGTTTCTTTCTCCACCACCTCTGTTTGGAAAATGTTCTTTGATGGAGCCTCCTCTAAGGATGTTGTTGGTTCTAGAGTGGTCTTTGTTTCACCTTCTCAAGAAACTATATCTTTGTCATACAAACTGGAATTTGAAGCTACCAATAATGTGGCAAAATATGAAGCTCTTGTTTTGGGCTTAAGAGTTGAAAAATACATGGGTATCAAGGAGATATCTGTGTTTGGAGATGAAAGATTGATTTTTAATCAAATTATACATCTTTATCAAGATAAGCATCCCAGGCTTAGAACCTACAGAAACGAAGTGTGGGACCTGATTGACAGTTTTTTCTTAGCCTTCAACATTTCATTCTTTCCGAGAGAGGAAAATATAGTGGTTGATTCTTTGGCTGTCTCAACAAGTAATTTAAGAATCCCTCTTCCACCTAAACTCAGGTATGATGTAGAAGTGAAATATAGACCCTCCATACCTGACAATGTCAAGCATTGGAAGGTGTTTGAGGATAATCTTGAAATCAAAATATTCCTAGAAACTGTGGATGAGTTTTCAACACTACATATTGATCGAGACCCAGCTTCTAACATAGACCCCCATCCTGATGTTTTTCTGAACAAAATTGTTGATCATCACATTGTCCAGTTACCCAACAATCACATCCCAAAGGGACTAGTCCCTTTGGAAAGATTATTTGGTAGAAATGATGTGGCAGTAAAGCGTAATATCTCAAATGATGATGTTGATGTAGCTGAGTGCAATATTGGCACAGAGGAGGATCCAAATTTTGTCAAGTTGTATAACATCTTGTCAAAGGAGCAGAGGGACAAGTATACTGAGTGATTAAAAGAATTTTCTGATGTGTTTTCTTGGACCTATGAACACCTCAGAACATATGACATCATCGTTATTGAGCATAAGATTCCACTGAAGGAAGAGACCAAACCATTTAGGTAGAAATTGAGACAGATAAATCCTATGCTGCGGCCTATTATGGAAAGGGAGGTAAAGAAGATGTTGTATTCCGAAATCATTTTCCCTTTGAGATATTCTGAATGGGTGGATAACCTAGTTTCGGTGAGGAAAAAGAGTGGAGAGATTAGACTGCATGTTGATTTTAGAAATCTGAACAGAAGCTCCAAGAAGGACAATTACCCTTTGCCAAAAATGGAACACATATTGAAGAGGGTAATAGATGCATCCAAGATTTCCATGATTGATGGATTTTTTGGTTACAATCAAATATCTGTTCTTCCTGAAGACAAAGA
The DNA here is from genome assembly GCA_000966675.3 of Picea glauca. Taxonomy (NCBI): domain Eukaryota; kingdom Viridiplantae; phylum Streptophyta; class Pinopsida; order Pinales; family Pinaceae; genus Picea; species Picea glauca. Next base: position 39,677 of record JZKD02S2121220.1, read on the forward strand.
AAACACAACCTTCACCACTCCATGGGGTACATTCATGTATGCCAAAATTCTCTTTGGATTGATGAACGCAGGAGCAACCTTTCAACGAGCCATGGACATAGCTTTCATAAGGGAAAGGGATAAATTTGTGGTCATATATTTAGATGACATTACAGTTTTCTCTAAGTTTGATAAAGAACATTGTGAAAATTTTAAAAAGGTATTCTTAAAATCCAGGAAATTTGGCCTTTCCTTGAATCCTAAGAAGTCATTGTTTTCCATGAAAGAGGTAAATTTTTTGGGACACATAGTATCAACTAAGGGGGTCAGGATTGATTCAAGCAGGGTGGAAGATATTCAAACCTTGTCACTTCCCAAATCCAAGAAGGAAGTCTAGTCTTTCCTGGGCAAAATCAATTTTTTGAGAAGGTTTGTTTCAAATTTTGTTGAATTGGTGAAGCATATCATAGCCATGCTCAGGAAGGGGAAAGGAGTAAAATGGACTATTGATTCCAGAAATTATTTCGACCAAATCAAAAAGGCATTGAATGACACACCAATGCTTATCAGTCCAAATTACTCCAAGGATTTTCTGATTATTTATTTTGCTTCTTTTGATACAGTGGAAGTTGTTTTATTGCAAAAAAAGTTGAAGGGCTAGAGAAAACTATTTCATTTTTCAACAGAGCACTAAGCGATGCAGAGGTGAAATATGACATCATGGAGAAACATGCCTATGCATTGGTGAAAACACTCAAGGTTTTTAGAATCTATGTCCTTCATTCAAGGGTTATGGCATATGTCCCTTTAGCTGTTGTGAAGGACATTCGCATTCATCCTGACATAGATGGAAGAAGGAGTAGGTGGATTGCCAAAATCCTTGAGTTTGATATAAAAATAAATTCCAACAAACTAATTAAAGGCCAAGGTTTAGCCAAGCTATTGGATGAATCTAATTATAAAACTTTGGGGGTTAAATTCATCAACACTTTCCCAGAAAATCAATAGGCTGAGTTTTTTGATAAAAGTCCTCAGGACAACCCTCCATTGGTAGAATGCGCCTGGTACAAAGATATCATATTTTTTCTGCAAAAGTTGCGACCTCCTGATGGAATCGGGAAAATCAAGGAAATATCTTTAAAGCTCAAAGCAATTATATATTTCCTTATTCACCGGGTCTTGTATTGGAAAGACCCTTTAGGTGTGCTTCTAAGATGTTTATACCCACATGAGGCCCAAAATATTATGTTTGATTTTCATGATAACCTGTGTGGGGGACATCATTTCTAGAGAACCACAACCTATAAAATTCTCAGGGTTGCATACTTTTGGCCTACTCTATTCATTGATGTTTGTGCAAAAGTCAGAGTTGGCATCAAATGTCAGAAATTCTTTGGGAAGAAGCAGCTCAAGTCTCTTCCATTGAAGCCCATGGTTGCATCAAGACCCTTTTAGCAGTGGGGCCTAGACTTCATTAGGAAAATTCATCCTGCTTCAAGTGGTCAACACAGGTGGATCTTAACTACAACAAAATATTTCACCAAGTGGATAGAAGCTATTTCGACAAGAAGTGCTTCTCACAAAGTGATCATTGGTTTTCTTGAAGATATTATGGCAAGGTTTGGTTGTCCGAACAAGATCATCACTGATAATGTTGCATCCTTCAAGTTTGAGACATTGATCAAATTTTGTGAGCGGTTCAGGATTTCATTGATACATTCTACCCCCTACTACCCTCAAGGCAATGGATTAGCAGAGTCCTCTAACAAAATCCTAATAAATATCATCAAAATACTGCTAGAGGACAACACAAAAGCATGGGATTCAAAGCTCAAATTTGCTTTGTGGGCCGATCGAGTGACAACAAAAAGGTACCTAGGTATCTCTCCTTTCCAACTTGTATATAAGACTGAAGCAATTTTTCCTTACTAGCTCGCCCTGCCCATGGAAAAATTCTTTCAGGACTACCAAGGAGAACATGGTGATATGATCAGAATAATTCATCAACTAGTAGAAGTCCAACAAAATAGAGAGCAAGAGATGGACAAAGCACATGACCGTCAACAGAAGATCAAACAATATTTTGATAGGAAAAGAATAAAATAATATTTCCAGCTGGGAGATCTAGTACTTAAGTGGGATGCACCCAGACAACATAGAGGCAAACATGGAAAATTTTAAGCCCTTTGGATCGGTCCCTTAAAGATTTCTGAAGCATTTCCAAACAACACTTACAGGTTGCAGAACTTGGAGGGTGATGAAGTTTTTGGTGGCCTTGTAAATGGGAATTTTCTGAAGAAGTTATTTATTTGAGCCATAAGTGGCTCCTGTGTCTTTGTAAATATTGTTTTTCTTTTTCATTTCTAGTTTTATGGGTGACTCCACAACCGAACAAAAGGCGACTGGAGCTGCAAAGGAGATCTTAGAGCCTTGCAGGGAGGACTCTATCCCCCATGGAGCCTAATGTTATCACATGTTTCTGCAAGCGGTATGTTTTCCCCTTTGTTTTGGACTCTAGGTGACAAAAGACGAAGAAAGGGGGTAAAAACGCACTAAATGGCGCTTATCCTAAGTTCGTCGGGGTCGATGTGACCATTTGGCACACTGATCTAAGAGGCACATAGATCTAGGTGGCTGAGATATGAGCTCTCCATATCGAAGATCGTTGATCATATCGGGGTCCCAACATGCGTGGACATTAAAATTTGTAGGGCGGGCTGGGTTTGAAACCATGGTTTTGTGGAGATGCTACGTGTCATTCAGAGACACACATCGGGCCCAAAAGAGATGAATAATAAAACCACTTTTCGCAGCCCCGATATGCGCATGTGTGTATAAGGCTCTATCCCAGGCTGATAAGTGGCTGCTCTGTCCTGCCAACAGTTGTCCCCCACTCCATATCTCTCCTCTGTCTGTCACATCCCCCGCTAATCTATAACTTTCTCTCCCTCACACCTATCCTCCACTCACTGTTCCATCTGTCGCATCTGCCCTTCTCATCTCCCTCCACCTATTCCACCTTGCTCCACATCACCTCCATCCCATTACACCTAATCTCTCTCTTGTGTGGCCTCCACGCTATCCTCCATTTCCTCTTCCCATCCACATTTTCCACCTGGCCATCTCCACATCCGCTATTCCATGCTGAGCACGCCAATAACATCGTCGGTTTCCATGTCCACTGTCAAGACTCCACACAAGAATCTGACTTAGATCTAGATGGAAAAATGCAGAGGCCACCAAATTCCATAGGTGTAGTGCCAACTCGGTCCTTCTCGATCCCGATGAAGAAATTATTGAATTTAGTTGGTGGTGGTTGAACATCGTTTCCACCATCAAAGGAAAGCTTGAGAAAGGACTGTCAGGAAGTAGACTTAGCTGCAGAACCTTCCTGAAGCATGATTGCATCTAACAAGAGCTCACTTTTGATAGGATACTGCATGCATAGGGTGAAAATAAGAATGCAGACGTAATTCCTTCAATGTAGAGACTCGAGCATGATTCTTTAGTTTTTATCTGAGTATATAGGAGTCTTCCTCATATTTTGTTAGGGTTGATGGTTGAGCTAGGCTCCCATATTGTAAAGTTTTAATGAAACTCAGGTTCTTCTGGTTATGTATCCATATTTGAGACTTCTTGTTTAATGTAAGTCAACTTCTATTCATATCTCTTTGAACGGCTGTGTTAGAACACTCGGGCATGGAGGATCTAGTCGAGAGTAGTTGTGTTCTTTTGATGTAGGTTTGATCATAATGACACAATGATCAGTTTTAATCCATTTTTGTTGCATCCTTTCCCTCCAATGCTGAATGAATCGGACATGGATGATCCAATCGGGTTGTTGTCATTGAATTGTGATTTATGTTTGATTTCAGTTCAGTGGTAATTTCATTTAGTCCCCTGAAACTCTGAACCAAGAGGATCTTGACTTCTGATTTTTTCCTCCTTAGGCTACTGTTATTGGATAAATCTATAGGTGTGGACACTAACTGATCTCCCTAGCTCCACCTAGATCTAGAACAAAGCAAGATAGAACATGACTCTTTCCCTAGATTTTGATCATTGAATTAAATAGGGGGCAAGAACAAATAACATACCTTATTATCACTTCCTATGGTATTTTTTGCTCCTGCTTCACTCCAGTGCTATTGTATAGTCAAGACCAAGACAACACAAACCAACCAAAGTGAAGAAAACACAATATATTCAATGATTAACCTATGTGTATGATCAAGGAATTACACATTAAAGTGAAAATTCTTTATGGGAAAGAATCGTATTACTGTATCATATTAAATGTGAAAGAGAGATTACAACCATGGCCTTGATGTCGTAAGGTCCCTTCCAACTATCCTTCATTCCCCACACACTTCTTTCTCCAAGGATTCTGAAACCATAGATCTGATAGATACTCGCAATCTATCTTGACAAAGAAAATCTCAAATCCACTCCAACCAAGCTGATAATTCCAAGCTAATCAAGAACAAGCTCATGAACCAACAAAGCTCAAGAACCAACAAAAGCTATCTTTCTCCATGAGAACTCCTCTCCTTTTATAAGTTGAAGAGGATAAGGTGAGGAGGTTAGGATGATCTCACTAAATCATGAAAGCGAGTAAGATCCAAACCATTCGTATGCCACCTCACCATAGAAGTTTCTCCTTCTAGAAGATTCAAGAAAACGCTCATTTTTCCCACATGTAGGCATTCTCGCACCCTATCTATAGAGCAAACTGCGAACATCTCGTACCCTAGCTATAGTGCAACCTGTGAGAATGGGTCATTCTCGCACCCTGCCTATATAGCAACCTGGGAACTTCCCTTTTTATAAGGTTTTTACATAGGAAAATGCAACTTCTTTCCTCAGGAAAAGTTCTTCTCCCTTCTCTCTTTTGGAACTTAGGCCACTGACCCCTCTGAAGGCAAAATATAGGTTTACATCATTAACAATCATAGGGATGACAAAAATAATGTGTAACAGAGAGCCCCCCAAAGTATGAAGTTAGAACAGAGTGATAGCTGAAATACTTTGTCGAGTGTGTNTCCATGTCAATATGACTCAAATCTGAACATAGCCACCAAAAATACACTGTGGATCTATGTGTTAAAGACTCAAATTTAAACATAGCCACCAGACATACAATGTGGATCTATGCAATAGTACACTGAAAATAATCCAACGCAACCTGGATTTGTCAGAAAATATATCTGTCAGAAAATATCCAGGGTCTTCATCTCCACCACTCTATAGTATGAATCTAACCATGTGAATACATGTGTTGAAGTCGAACATGGTAGAAACCACTTGATTACAGGTCATTAGTGTATACCGTTAACAAGTGCGAGGGAAATCACCATTAATGCCAATGAATCCCAAGGTACTCTGGTACAATCCAACAAATGTGAATCAATGAGCTGAAGTCGAACACTTGGTGGAATCTCCCGATCAGGGGTCAATAATGAAAACCCACTGTCGAAAGTGAGGAAACCTGCCATTGAGGCATGCAAGTTCCAAGGTACCAATTAGTTTCTAAGTCTAATTCCTAGATAATGAGTTGAAGTCGACAGGAAAAAACTCGTCATAGGAGGGCATTAATGTATCCCACATCAATGACACAAAACAAGTAACAATATTTGATGTAGATCAGAGTAAAAAGTGATTCAGGACTGACTCCGGGATGGCCGACGCAATATAAGGATTAAAGAATACAGAAATGGCCGACGCAATAGAAGGCTTTCTGGGTTGAACATCTTTTTGAACATATTGATGACACGACAATTGTCTTGGAAACACTGACTCAAAAACAAAGATCACAGACCAATTTGTAATCTTATAAAGGAGTATGATCAGGAGACAAGTGGATTTTCCAACCTAGACACAAGGCGAGTGAAAGGGTGTCATGTTCAAAAGCAACTCTTCGATAGAATACAGATTTAGATACATTTCTTTCCCAATTTCCCCCCCACCATTTCTGGTGAGTACCTCTTTATTTTTACACAAGCTTGAGGAGGATAACATATGATTGAAATGTAATCTCATCCTTCTGACAAGTCCCTCGGAGTATGTTTAACGAACCCTAGGAAGGAGTGGTTCGGTCCCATATGGGACTTTTAATGTTTGTTTTATGAGTCCAAAGAAAGAAAACTCAGCGGTTTTTCATGTTTATAGAGTCTAAAAAGCACTTAAAAGAGAACTCTCTCAGTTCCTTTTTCATAAAATAGTCTGATGAGACCGAAAAAGAGAAAAACTATCGCTCAATAGATGTTTTCTTCAAATACTTTAATGAGCTTGAAAAAAAAACAAGATCGCTCGGCAATATTTTCATGTTTAGAGAGTCTGAAAAGAGCTTAAAGAGGACTCTAGGGGGGTTCCTTTTTCGTATAACCTTTACGAGTCCAAAAAAGTGATAAAAGTATACTCCGTTACATTCTCATTGATTTACGAGCACGAGAAAAAACAAAGACTAAGCTCGGGATTGTTTTTATTTTTACGCAAGCTTTAAAACAAAATAAAACTATGCTTGGGATAGATTTTAATTTTTACACAAGCTTAGAAACTAAACAAAACTATGCTTGGACCTGGTTTCATTTTTACACAAGATTGAACCAGCAGAAACTATGCTTGAGGTAGGTGGTTTCATTTTTACACAAGCTTGAACCATAGAAAACTATGCTTGGACAAGGGATGATTTTAAGGATGGAAATTTGTTTTAAAATGTAGAAACATTGGCGAATCTTACTAATCCTTCATATTCCAACTATAAATGTTTGGCGATATTTTTGTAAAAATATTCAAATTTATAAGGATTTTATATAGTTTTTATAAAATTTTGGCGATTTT
>JZKD02S2121231.1:17621-33450 GCA_000966675.3 Picea glauca
TCATTCGGCTGCGAAAACAAATCTTGGATCATTTGATTTGCCCCATAATCTTCTTCCATGGGATCATTAACTTGATTTGTCCCGTCATATTCTTCCATGAGATCCTCATTTGCTTTGTCATGATGTTCCTCAGCTTGTAGAACATCGTTTCTACAAATACTTGGAGAAATTTTCTACAAAAAGAGAGAGAGAAACTCTAACTATATAAACACACACACACAAACAATATGTGTGTATAATATCACACACACACAAACATACACACTATATATATATATATATATATATATATATATATATATATATATATATATATATATAATTGACAAAATAAAAAAATATAATGAATATATAATCAATTAACCATGGGACGATATTCATTCGATCCGCTATCAATGTGCTCATATTTCGTACAATGTTTTGTAGTTGTTGTTATTAAAATTCTTACGGGACATATGAGGCAACATTTTTTACAAGGGCAATAACATTTGCCATCACCTTTTTCACCCGCTTTACTTTTTTCCCCACCTCTAACTACATTCTGCGACATTATTCCGCACAACTTATGCACAAAAATACCCTTTCGGAACCGTCGTTGTTATAGAAAGATTGTCGCAACATCTTTAAATCATCAAATATTTATAATTCAATTTTAGGTCACAATCGTCGCAATTGCGACGATCATGACCTAAAATATTTATTTTCTCTTACCTATTTATTTGTCATATTTAACGGTCACTTTCAACGTTCTCTTATAACGGTCATTCGTTGCTCTTGCGACGAATGTTGACATTCGTCGCTCTTGCGACGAACGTTGACCATATTAATTTAGACAAAGTACATTCGTCGCTCTTGCAATGAACGTTGACCATATTAATTTAGACAAAGTACATTTGTCGAAATAGCGATGAATACGGGGTGGATTTAGAAAAAAATTGAATAATTGAACTTTTTCTCTTGAATGTTGCGACAAAAGAGTACTTTCGTCGCAAATTTTTCAATATGTAGTAGTGACTCCTGTTGGTCTAGCACGCATAGGATGGCCCCTCAACCTATATAGGTTTCCCTCCCTAACTCCAAGAATCATCGCTGATATGAAACTAGATTGTCTGGGCACAAACAATAACACCTACCCATCCCGAAACAACACTACATATCCCTACTCAATCGCTGAGGCTGAGAACGCACTCCCGACACCCATAGAAAATTTTCCACTTGCAACACATCCCCTAACACCATCATAAATACCATTGCTCCAGATCCCTGTACTACATGTCTGGTCCTCATACCAAGCTCGTCATACATACCTAAGTCAAAAACTGTGAAGCTCTTGAACAAATCCTCTGCCCCAGTCATGTGCCAGTGGCTCCCACTAGATAAGAACCATGCAATCCTCCAAGGCAAGCATCCTTCTTACCCAAGTCACGACAATCCGATGAACTTCTACCCAAGTTCATCATCCAAGTTATCCTTGGACTCTATCCGAGTCTCCTCCTAGATACAATTAGTCCATATCCTTTCAAAACTTGGCAATGTCTCCATGCACAAATCCCCTACAGATATGGCCAAGACCTGAGAAGACCTCTTAGTTTCTACGCACATGTTGCAACTAAACTTGTGTCTTCTCACTGAACAATCCCAAGTTATGGTTGAACACTTGGTCTAATCCACACTAGACCTCTGCAACTCGTCTCTACAAGTGTCCTTATCCTCCTAGGTCAAATACCACATACATTTTCATACCTTGACAATGTGCACATCTTCGGCTCGATGAGGACTCTATCTCATCACCTGCCAAACATCTGAAGCTATCTCGTCCATGCAAAAGCACCTGAGTTGCACCCATCACAACTCACCATGACAAGTTGTTGGAATTCCATCCACAGGGTTGGAAATCTGTCGCACAACATACTGCTGTGATCTGGGCTCTCCGTCAATCCACAAAAACTCCCAACCTACGACACCACCAAGATGCAATAGTCCACAACTCCTGATCTAGACAAACTACTCCATGTCTCAAACTAGAGACCATCTAGCCTACTGCCACCTACAATTGTCACTGTAGCTCCCTCTCAAAGTTAACTCCGCAACACTGCTACAACTCCCTCTCAGAGATGTCACCTGTGACCTGTCCAAAGAGAAAAAATAAATCTACAACCAACTGTATTAACAATGTGTATCAAATATGATCCCCTTCTCTTCAGATCCCAAACTCTGATACCATGTCAATTTTCATATGCAACTCTATGTGACTAATTTTTAGATCTAAAAATTTATTCCTGGTGATTTAACGATAAAACCCTAGCTGTCATCATTGAACAATTTTACAATAAAAAATTATTGACTAAAATTATATGTAGCGAAAACACAAAAGATCAAAGATGAATCTTCAACACACATGAGACACAAATTTTAGTTTTGTAACCTTGTTAGCTTCAGAAATTATGAGGGAAAAACCATCCCTCCCAACCAATACAATATCACCAAATTTGAAGACAACCTTGTCCTCTCAGCCAATACAAAAAACACTAAAATCTAAGAACAACCTTGTCCTCCAATAACCATACAAATCATAAAACCAAATCTCAACAATTTTTTCGAAACTTTCTCTTCCCACAAATCTGTTGTAGACCACTTGTACTGCTTGTTGACGCCATCTTGTACAGATATGACCCTTCCCAAAAGCTTTGTATGGATGTATGCGACTATCCTTAATGGAACTTGCGTACATACACGACTATTCCCACTACAACCTTCGTAAGTACGTGATTGTTCCCACTGCAACCTGCATACTATTCCCACTACAACTTGTGTAAGTACGTGATTGTTCCCACTGCAACCTCCGTACGTACGCAATTGTTCCCACTGCAACTCGTGTACATATGCGACTGTTCCCACTGCAATTCACATACATGTACGAAAACATGTACAGACTATTTCGTACAACTCACTCCACTCATATAGTTTCTTCCCTTCTATGACTGCCTCTCTCCTCCACACGTGCAATGTGTTTTCTATGTCCATAACAAAAAATAGATAGTCCTTAGCCCGAGGCTTGATTTTCCATAGTTGCAAAATTTCCCTTTGTTGAAATCACCAAGCCTCCTAGAACATGTGCAGACTCACTTATGCTATCTATGTCATGTCTCCACACACACACGCTACACAATATGAAATGTCACAATGACCTCTCTCCTTTATATACAATCCTTAGGGATCACCATAGAATCCCCTCCACAAGTCAACATCAAATTAGTCTTTCTTTGTGGGTGTGAAGCCCCTACACAAGCCCACAAATCCCATCACAAAACCCATGAAGCCCCAACTTCATTCCAAGGGGTTTTTCACCAAACTGAAAGTGTGATGTGGTGCCCACAACGATTCCCACATGCCCAACACCTAGAGCACATGAGAATACCCACCCAAAGCTACAAAAATGAACATGAATATATTATCATTTAGTCTCTTCAACCATGATAGAAAAGAATAAAGCATCAAGTAAAAATATAACAAGCAAGAACAAAGATGTAGCCTTGAATTTCCAAATTATGCTTTGAGAACAAAGCATCTTTGAAGTCGGGGGTAATGTAATATACATAAATACACCTATAATAATCATAATCATAATCATAATAAACAATATTAAATAACCAAATGTCATATGTCTAAAATGCATGTATATTCAAGTATGTGACCATTCAATGTATACTTGTACAATGTCACATGTTATGTTATAATCTCTTATATTACCTATTTAATGCATAATTTTCATTGTATGGATTCTTTTATATTATCCTATTTATTTTGGAAATTCAGTGGATGAATCAATTTAGTTCACTACAATGATTCATTTCAAACAACTCAAGCCTAATTACACTTCCAGAAAATATATTTGAATTTTCTTTCTACCCTTGCACAAACCAAACAAAATGGAACACCTTGATAGTTCCATTTAGTTCGAATTTTAAAAATAATTACAAACTTGTAAACATTTTTAAAGGAAAAACATAGTGATATCTTGGTTTTCTAAATGAGATACTTACAACTATTGGTAAAGCTCCTTTATAGTGCATTTTATAAGCCTACCTTTCCATTGATGCCTTTGCATTAAGTAAGATTCAAACAATTCCTTTGAAAAATGTCTAATTTTTTGCTCAAAGATAATCGCTGAAAAATCCTCCATCATAAGAATCTTATCAACCAAACCATTAAAAGATTGACATATCAAACCAATTAATGTCATCATATATAAAGTAGTCTTAATTTGTAGCAATATATGATTGTTTATAACTTCCTTAAATTACTTCTGTCATATCTAGTGGCACCATATTTTGGTCCCTTTCACATGGTTATATGGCAATAATTTTTTCTAATGACTATAATAATTTGAAGATGTTGACCACCTATTTCGACTAGGGGTCAACGTCATGTACCATGAAGATTGTACCATGTGGTACAACAAGTTCGAAGACTTTTGGCTCAGCAGGGCATTTTTGCCCCCAACTTTTTGTAATCGGAATGTCCACTCCCCTATGTGGGATGATAATGTAATGTTTTAGCATGGGTCATTTTTAGGTTAGTTTCATAGGAATTTATCATTAGGGAAGTCCTTTCATCGAGTGTTTTTTTCCTCAGGTAATTAATCTTGCCTACTAGATAATTTTAATTATCCTTGAGTTTTTTCGCTCGCAAAATCCTTCAAAGTGGTGAAAGACATTCTAATGATCGAGCCCAGTAGGTGACTAAGGTTTAGAAGTGTTTTATATGACCATTCTAGACATATCCTAGAGTCTTGCGGAATTCCGTTAAGTTTTGATAGGTTTTTTTTAATAATTAAAATTTCCAAAAATTGAGAATTTTTAATTATTTTTTATGTAAAATGTAAACATTTTGTCCTTGGGGATTTTGTATAAGGGTATGAGTACTCAAATCAAGTGGCTCACGAACTCCTACACCCTTGGACCAAGTTTCAGCTCAATTCGACAAGTTTTTCTAGGTCAATGTCCATGAGGAGTCCAAGTCAGTCAGAAGACAACGTTTAATTGGCTAAGGTAAAATAACCAAATTTTGTAAATGTGACTAAAGTCGAGAAAAAGGTGGGGAAATGCTTCCTAAGGTGTTTCCTAAGTTAGAAAAAAAATCTAGCATGAGGGAGACCCCCACCATGACAATTTCTAACATTTAAGTGAGACTCCCTAAGGGGAAGTGCGCCCCCTCTTGGTGAATGAATGGCATATGAAGAAACTCAAGTGTTGGGATGGCCCCACACCTTGGGAGCCCGCCTTGGTGCTTAGGATTGATGTTTAAACAAGAAGAAAGGGGGATCCACCCCCTCAAACCATTACCCATCTCCTAAAGTGCCCCCTCTCCCTCATGTGGTGTGCCCCCCTTGATGAAAGCCCCCTATTGCATGGCTGCCACTTGTAGCACATGCAAGGGGGGTCTAGCTTGCATTTCTCACTTAAAAGAGAGGCCTCCCCTCCTCTTTTCTCCATCTATTCTCAGAGCAAGTCTATGTTGCCCATATTTCTCCCATTCTTCTCTCTCTTTCCCCCATTCTCTCATTGTAAATGTTGCTGCAAGTATTTGCAGCAACATTTTTTGAATAATAAAAGGAAGCTTTGGAGGATCTATGGTGTGCATTGGGAGTCTTCTTGATGGTGTTTATGGTGTTCTTATGAGGTGATATTTGTTGCATCTCATTTTTGTATTTTTTTGCTTTCACTAGTTAACTTGGAGACCCAAGCAAAGTATTTTGCTTGGGAGTAATTGGTAGTAGTATTGTTATTAGTTTGGTGATAGTTTCTTTCAAATTTGCAAAGTATTTTACAAGCTTATTAGATTGCCTCACCTCCTTGTTGCATTGTGTAGCAAAATATACTTATTTGCAGGTCACTAAGGGGTTTGGAGAAGTGAATTTCAGATCGGGAAATTCGCTCATTCAACCATCTAGAGCTTCATTTTATTTTTTGTTCTTATCTCCATCTTTTCTTCTTTCATTCTAGCATATTTATGGTCTGAAATAGTCTTTTACATTACATTTTATGTTCATAAATTTTCCTTTTAATTTTTGTTTATGTACTAACAAAAATTAATCAATCTTAAAGTGTTTTGTAGCATTTTCCAGCAAGCATAGCTTGTTGTGTTGTCCAGGTTCTCGCCAAGTCAAGGGGAAGTGCTGCTCAAATTTGGCCCCAAAACACTCAAGGAAGCCTTCTAGACGTCTCATCTTTCTAAGCATTGTAAGCAACCCAAGAAAGTCTCTTGGGCTTGCATTCTTTTTCCTAAATTAAAAATCTGATATTGTACTTTAGCATTAGTTTGCCTACACCTTGCATTGTGTTTGGCTTTGCCAACATTGCAAAATCGTGAAGGCTAGAGTAGATTTAATTTTATGTTTTTACATTTCATTGTTTGCCCCACTTCTCCCATAAAGAGAAGGTTGTGTGGTTAGGTTAATTCTTTCATTTCAGTTATTTTATTTCACCCACCTTGGCACAAATCGGTAAGCTTGTCCTTCGCATTGTGCCATTGTTGTGAGGTTGCAAGTTATTTATTTTTTTTCCCCCACCTTTGTTCTTAAGGCAAAGTGGTGTGGTTAGGATTTGTTGTACTTTACTTTCAAGTCATTTTCAATTAAGCTTATTGTGCCCACACCTTGCATTGTGCTTGACTATGCCAACCTTATAATACCGTGAAGGCTATAATAATTTATTATTTTGGAAAGTAATTGAATTTGTGCCCCGCCTTTTGTCCTGTATTCCCTCCCTTTGCCACTTCAATGGATCTTGGGTAACTAAGAAAGGAAAAAAAGACAGTGTGGCTAGACTAATTAGGCACCCAACTTTTATTGCTTCTACCACCAAAAAGGGTGACTTGGGAGGCTATAAGGGGTTGAAGTCGGGGACGGCTTCATGACACTACATGTCCTCCTTGCTTGAGCGCCCAAGCATCACGGGTTGACCTGTGGAGCTAAGGAAGGACCTTGTATGTCCTTTTTCTTGAGCACCCAACAATTCCTTTTGGTTAAAGGGACAAGAATTAGGGGTAGACGCATAGTTTAGGCTTGTATCTATCACACTTAATTCCCCTAATTCAAGAGAGACCTAAAACTTATTAAAATCAACCAACACTACATTCACAACATTTGCACTTTCAAGTTTAGCTATCTTTCTTTCCAAGTTGTGCAATTTTATCTTCAAGCAATTTACTTTCCACGCATTAATACTTTCCAAGCATTTTCAATTTCAAGCTATCTCTTTCATTGTGAATATCTACATGTATTGATGCATCATTGTTTATTGGGTTGAAACTATTATTTCATTCATTTGGAAATAGTTGTTTAAAGCTAGAAGTCATTCCATTGTTTAAATCATTGTGTGGATAGTTCATGATGTATTTCATATTATAGATATATTTGTAATTGTGTAAGTAAACTTTGGGTATACTTTAGGCATTGGTCTATTTATTGTATTGTAAAGAAAAGGTTTGCATGTCATTTAAAAGTTGCATTTGCATTGTTTGCTTGTCATTGGGTTGGGTCTCCCTAATAAGAAACCAAATTAACTCCTAGATCATTAATTAAAACTTACATAGTTAAATAGGGTCTACCCCCCTTGGCTTCCCTAGGAGTGAGCCTAGACAGAAGAAGTCTGGATCGAGGTGACAGTGGGTCCAGACTTAGGCTTGTGCCTCCAAGGACACACCAAGTGGGTTGAAGACTTCTCCACGTTTGCAGGTGTGTATAAGGATGGTAACATAAGGAATTATATTTAAATTCAATAAGTTTATCCATTCAAAATTGTGAGCCACATGTGACTTTTTTTTTTGTAAATAAAAGAGAAAATATATATTACCTTAAATACTTAAAAAAAGTAAAGCTTAACAAAACTAAAAAAAGTCAAATCCTGAAATGTAAACTGAGAGAGAAGCTAGAAATTTGGCAAACTCGGACGTCCATCATTGTTGTAGGTGAAGATGAACTTTTGTCTGTAGGTCGGACAACAAGTTTTCTCTGGAACATCTAACAAGGCATCGAACAAGAGGTCCATGTGTCGAATGAGAGTGCATTTATTCTGAGTTTGATCCTCCAGACTTCTCCGCATATCAAAAATTAGTTGCAGGGGGTCGTCCGAAAAGTGATGAGGGTTGGGCATAATTTGCACAATTTTCCCATCCGCTTCCGTAGGAGGAGTTGTATCCATATCGAAATCCGCAAGAGGAGTTTCTTCCTCATCCAACCAAGGGATAGAGTTTTTCGCAATCCATTTTGCCAGCCAACTGGTGGGATTTATTCCTCCACCAAGCATCTTCCATGCTCCATAGGTCGGGCTTAGGGTCTGGTGATGATACTAGGCTCGAGTGGGGCTTTCAAGGGTTGATGCTCAAGAGGAGGAATTTCTTCTTCCACCGAGCAACTTCCCATGGCATGCATAATTTCAGAAGGGAGTGGAGGCAAGTTTAGCGCATGAGGGGAGGGAGGGGGAGTCTCAGTCCAATTTTGGCCTCTTATAGGGGAGCCGGTCAGAGGGAGGGGCTGCGAAGGGTCAGGGTGGCTGAGCCTCACGACGAAACTATAATAGAGTGGCCCCCTTTTGGATTTTCCATGCTCTCTAGGCATGATTGAAGGGTAACAATGAATATGGGGCAGCGGAGGCAGATACCAAGCTTGTGGAGTCGCGTTGGTGAAAAGGAGATTAAGAGAGGTGACTAGCAATGGTAGGGAGGCGACGGGGGGAGGTCCATCGCAGGAATGCACAGGAGATCGAGAGAACTAGAGAGCCAACTGAACTTGGTAAATGACAGAATGCACAAGAGCTCTTACCTTCATATCGACCGATTGAATGATGGTGGGGGACGCCATGAAATCTGAAGTGACATTAGCCTACGGACGAGTATCCACCTCAGAGCTCTGGAGTTGGTTCACATGCATAACCATTAAGTTCCCGGAGGTAGAGCAACTTACTACCATAAGTGCAATGGTAGGGACCGTCATTCAAATGGTGCGAGGATGAGGGTGGCGACTGGGGGTAATAACTCCCAAAGCTACCTACGCGCCACCTTTCTCTTTGTTTCCATATGTCACCCCATCCGAGGGAGCCACATGTGACTTTGGGCATGTGTAAGAAAGCAATTTGATTGAGAAGATTGGGGTTCAAGATAAGTACATAGAGCCAACGAATTCAAAGCTTCATGAGTAGAGAATGGAAACTATGATGGGCATCTTGTTTTATATGGAGTTGTGGGCTGGATCATAATAATTTGAATGGAAAACCTAAACCATGTACGTTTTGTCCTTGTGTTGGTGAGACCTAGAGCTAAAACATAATTCCTCACTCATTAGGTCCCTATTTTCTCTCCATTAATGGGAACAAGTGCACCAACCATTATCTATGACCCCAATGACCCATGGCATGCTCCTATTAGATTATTTTAGGTGGTTTGTAGTCTGAGAAAGGGGTATAAACATTTACAATGCAACATAAGTGTTATTGGGGTTGTGGTTTAGCAATGAAGATGATAGCATGTCAAGCCACCACCAAGGTTCAATTTCTTAGGAGGCATGAATAAACAAGCTATTCAAGCTAAGTGTACATCCTAAGTGATTTTGACAGAAAAACAATTACCTATCACAGTAGCTTAACCAAAAGAAATTGCTTGTCTTCAGTGGTTCATCCCTTAAAGGTTGTTTTACTAGTGCAAACAATATTCTTGTGGTGCTCAACCTCTTTAGGTCAATTGTAATGCTTCTCTTAAGCTTTTAAAGGAAACACTTTTAAAAAAATGCAACATCAGTAGAAATTACTAAAATCATCTGCATTCAACCATCAAATGTATTCAATATCATTTGACATTGCAACAATTAATTCAATACCCTTGCCAACCCTCTCTTCCTTGAATGAATCTCTCCCTTCTATCTTGGAATGTAAGAAGGATGATGATCCCAAGTCGTCAACAATTTGTTTGTGGAGTGTTATAGAGGACTAGCCTGGATTTGGTCATTTTACAAGAAGTTAAATCAATAGGATTTGAGATTCACAACTAGATGAATTATTGTTGGAATGGCCCCTTTTGAACAATGGATCATATTCGAGGAGGGGGGGGCGGGGGTTTCCTTGATATCTCCCCTTATTTGAAGAGTTTGGTTGTAGTTCATGAATGCGATCCTGCCAATCAATGTGTTTCAATTACCCTATTGGTATAGAATTGGTTGCTAGGGTTATGTCCACTTTACACACCCAACCTTAGTTTGGATTGAAGTTGTCTTTGGGATTGGATGACTTCCTCCTTGCTCGATGAGGATTAGATTATTAATGAAAACTTCAATGCATTTGAATGGGATGATGATTGGAGTGGTGGTGTTGGTTTGATGGTTAGTGGTGTGGAAAAGTGGGCTTGGACGAGGTGTAAGGCGATGTTGCATCCATTTGACCCCAAGTGGGGAAAAAGGGCTAAATTATGGGGGTTGGCTCACCTGGTCCAATTTTAGATAGGGGAAGAATAGAGTTCAAAGGACACCAGATCATGTGTATGGCCCTCATGATGACATCTTGTTTTTTCATTTCATGCATCCGGTATATGTTTGGATAGAACTTATCAAACTGGATCATTTTCCCTATCTAGACAATTATTTCGATGGGAAATGTAGTATACTTGAAGCCCTCTTCCTTGTTCAAGCTTAACGTTTCAAATTTGGAGTTTCTTGACTTCCATGCTCCCATTCATCTTGTTTGGAACCTCATCCCTTGCCCTATTGGGGATAGGGGTTGGTTTCTTTGGTTGGCGGCTACTATTCATTGAACTGTCAAATTTATGAAAGGGTGGGGGAGAGTGATTGCTCGTAGGTATCATTGAGTGTTGTAGTTGGCTAGGAAATGACTGGATGAGGTTCATACCTTCCTAGATGGGGGTCTTCATAACACTACTCTCTAGGAGGACACAACCTAGTTGGATTTGGTGGTGCGTAGAGAGGACGAGTACATAGCCACATGGGCTCAAGTTCGCTTTTGATTGTAGTGGATTCAAGAGGGGGATAAGGGCTTTAAATTATCCTTTGACTTCTTAAAGAAGAATGTGGTCTCCGTTAGGGTACTTGGCCTACACCATCTTGATGGCTCTCTTGACGAGAATCCAACGGAGATTCTAAGGTACGTTTGGCCTTCATTTTCAAAATATTTTTTCTCCTTAACACTTTGTTAAATTTACTTATGGCAGCCGAGAACTCCTACTATTAGGTGGTCCCACATAAATTTTCTATCAAGACCATGATAGATTAGGAATTTTATGAAAGATGACCTCTTGGGTACCCTTTATTCAATGTCAAATGGTTAATACCCTAGAATAGATGGGTTGCCTTGTGAGTTTTACCAAGTAATGTGGACACGATAGGGAATGATTTATATTGCTTGCCATAGGAGGCCTTTTCACACACTGCTTGATTGAATCCTTTAATTGGGGATTGATTAAGTTTATCCCCAAGAATGCTACCAGAAACTCTATCGGGGGGTGGTATCCTATCACTTTACTGAGTATAACCTACAAGATTCTAGATAAGGTAATATTCGAGTGTCGCTGGGAAGATTTTTTAAAGGGAAAAAAGCAAGGTTTGTTCATGGGTGTTTCATCTTGGATATAGTGATCTCAGGATGGGAGGCTATGGAGTGGGCCAGGGAGACTGATCAGTAGGCCCTCTTCTTGAAGATTGACTTTGACAAAGCTTATGATCAAATTGATTGGTCTTTCATCATTGAGATGTTGAATTGTCTAAATTTGGTTCAAGATGTGTAGAGATGGTAAATTGATCCGGATTTTATGAGCAAAACGAAATGAATACAAATTATTAAAAGATGTTTAACACAGAATAACAGAGATACAATAAAATTGGTTTTCTATTCAATAAGGAAATAAGCTGAAATTGTAAAATGCAACGGAAAACAAGCTTGTTGGAATGGTGGCGACTTATCTCTAAGAAGAGATGTGATGGTTGCGTTCATTCGTCAAAAGATCATTACAATGAGGCTCTCAAGGCCTTTTTACAATAAGCATGAATGCCAAAACCCTAGACATCCAAAACCCTAACCCTAGGAGATGAAGCGCCAAAAGTCATGTGGGCCTCGTTGGGGTAAGCTAGTACATCAACTTCCCAGGGTTATAAATTTTGCATACGATCTCTATTTTAGGTGCACGATAGCCCATTGGAAAGGTCTATCCGAGTACTACACATGTTGTCGTTAAACTGTGACTTTATCAACCATATGACTGTGAGGTGGGTCTCCTTTGACGTTAAGCATTAATGGATTTGGATGTTACACAATGTGTGGTTAGTGTGAGTGTCTTATAAGCTCTAAGTGTCTCCATGGCTAGTGATTTGATTTTATCAGGGCCTTCCTACAAAGGCTTAGTGGCATAAATGTGGCCTCTCTGATGATCTTTTCCCTTTTTGCCTCTAGTTGGAAATGGTGAAGCACTTATTATGGGATTCTCCTTTTTCCAAGTCCTATTGGGATCATCTTTAGTGAGAGCAGAAAACTATTCTTCATGGGAGTTTGCATTGACAAGTAGTTTTGTTGGTGACTCGAAGTCCTTACTAGTCCACTCTTCGTGTAATGGTGTTTTTCACTGTTTGAGAATTGTGGCTTTGTTTTCTCTTTTGAAACTTCAACGCAAATATGTTTTGAGAAGGAGGTTATCTCTTTGTTTGACTTTTTCCATGTGGAAAGAGGAGGTACGTATGCAACTTTTGGGAAAAGGATTTTTACTTATTAAGGACACCAAATTGTTAGAGTTTTGTGCCTATTTGGATTTCATTTACGCTCTTGCAACTTTAAGGAAGAGGATGTAAATACCATTGTATATATCCTCCCGCTTTTTTTTTTCTTGATGTAAATATATTTATGTGAATATAAGAAGTATTCTCACAAAGAAAAAAGAATAGGGGTACCTTGTGAGAAGCATGTTGTGCAAGATATGAACTAAATGGATATTCTAAATGCTTTATGTTAAGAAATAGAACTCAAGACACAAGAACTTCGCAGAAAAGGATTTAAACCATTCTCAACACATTATTCATTCCATGATATCAATTTATAGTACATAGATGTAATCACCTCTAGATCTAGATCTCGCTAACAAATCATTAGTGGATAATGACAACACCTCATTAGTAGATATGGATGACAACTCATAAGAAGGTGATCTCGGACTTTGTGATTGTCTAGGGACTCAAAGTCTAACACTATAAGCTTCAAATTGTGTTTTTTAACTGATTTCCATGTAAACAATGAACCTACTTCTGTAACACTCTTTGTTCCATGAAATAATATATAATGTGTTTCTCTTTAAAAAGAAGTTAACTAAAGAACTTGTAAGTTTGAAAAGACAAAGGTAGAAATACAGCATACAACTAACAAGTTAATAAGTGACATCCACAGAAAAATCCTAATAAAGAACGAATATTCAACTAGCTAATTCTGGCATGCAGCTATCAATTTGAGAAGCTCAAGGACTATAAAGAAAACCAAAGGGTATTAAACCAATGTGAAAAATATTCGATATGCAGCTCAAAATGCGAAATAAGAAGTATAGATAAATCAGATGTCATTCCAATCACAACATAGTGTTATGCAGACACCACTGAAAATTGAAAACACCTAAAACATATTGGTTTGGTACATCTAAAAAATATGAACCATGCACAGTTAAGTGAAACGATATCCTTGCGAGACATGACCAGAATTCACTCCGTGGATATGGAATCCACCATGAAAGCATCTCTACGATTGATGATAAACAGTATTTAGTTTGATGCCATGAAGCTTTCAAGATAATGCATCATATAAGACAAACTCACTTCCCAACTTTATATTCTCAAGTAATTAACACAAAAAAAATTGAAACGAAGAACCATTTCAATAAGAGATAAGAGGAGGAAATTTGTTGCTAGTCTTTGAGGAAGTCGACTTAGGTCCCAAAGTTTCCAATGAGAATGATAATCAAGTTAATTATAATCTTTCAATACCCTTACCATGGATTATGTACCATCAGTCATCAAATATGAAATATTGTGAAGCTGTTTGAATACAAGGACAAATCTGAGGCATCTTTCTTCCTAGTGGCGAGTAGTTATTAAGTTTTCATTTTCCTGATGGTTCATCCCTTGATGGTTCTCTTGTGCCTCTGTTGAAGGATTGTTTGAATATTTTTTCTAAAGCAGCCAGGACAATTGTAAGGGAAAGATGGAGCTCTTATCATAGGGAAAGAAGAGTCTCCTGTTTGGCTTGTGCAATGGAAAATCACCTAGCCAAACATGTAATACCTATAATAGGCATACCTTATGGAGTTGATGTGCCCTTAAAGGCTTCATGGGACGGATCTTGCCCAAAATTGAATGCAAACTTCAGAGATAGCTTTCACAGGATATTCCGCAAACAAAATCTTGGTTGTAAGTCATGTCTTTTATTCTTCTTGTCTGTTTCCTTCTAGTTCAGGCTACACGCAACTGGAAAAGCTTCTCTGACATTTTCTTTGGTGGAAGCAAGCTGGGAAGAGGAGCCTTCTGTTAGCCTCCTGGGATATCTGTACCTTTCCCAGGGAAGCTGGAGGGCTTGGTTTGACTGATATACAAACTCAAGGGATAGTTTTGGCAGCTAATGGATCATTTGGATCACGAGTGGGAATGCACCTTGGCAGATTCTTATCCGTCATTGCATTCACAGTGCTATTCATGTAAACAAGCCCTTTTGGGATATGAGACATAGTTGGTGCAACAAAAGCTTTCGAAATCCTAGGCTTAGCTGCTCTCAAGAGGACCTGGCAATCTTGGCAATTAGTTTCAAAACAATTGCATAGGAACTTTGGAGATACCGAAAACCAGGTGAGATTTGACTGCAAGATTGATTAGGGAAGTTCTCATTGGAGAGAGGGCAGGTTGGGTCACTTCTTTCTTTTGCAAGAAAAAGGATGACAAGGAAAGGATTTCACACATGGAGATACATATGATATAAGTACTCGAGTGAATGGTTTTCTTAGAGAACTCTCAATCATTCTCAAAGGCTCCAGGCTATGGACAAACTAGCCTTCTCTGTACTTTGTCAGATAATTCAAAATGCCAGCTAAATTTGGCTGCATATAACCAATTTGGAAAGATTAGAAAGGGTCCTATACTATATAGTAAGTCTTTCATTGAATGGGAGCTCTATCCCAGATATGACCAAATTTTTCCCTTGTAGATAAACTTAACAGGAAATAGACCACTCAGGACAATGAAACAAGATGGCCTAACAGGTGTCCGGGTCTCCGGACTTGTCACTCTTCTTATAAAACTAGAGTACTTGGGTATTTGGTCCTCCATAATAGTTTGATGGAGTATAAACTGGCAGGCATATCCTTTTATGGAAAATGCAACGTCAAGCAACCTTTGATGGAATGACTAATCCGTTTCATTTGGGAGATTTCATGACTTTCAAATCAGATTTGGTTGTATATATGAGCCAGAGCACGGGATTGACATTTTCTGGAAAGATATAGACTCTCTTAAGATTGGAGCCAAGGCAGACATGATAGGACTCCTTGGTGTGATCACATTCCTCCATGATGTACCCTTCTTGGTGTACTTTTTATTGTTTAGTGCTAAAATATAAGATGCATTGTCCAAAAATAAAATTAAAAAAAAAGAAGAAAAGAAATATTGTTCCTGTGTGCAATATTCTAAACCACGAGGCAATTATCCACATTATTTTGAAACTAATAAGCTGAAATGGAGCTATAGCAATGCCCATAAACAAACCAGCCTTCATTGTACTTTGTCCAGCAATTCCAAATGCCAACCAAA
>JZKD02S2121242.1:0-39302 GCA_000966675.3 Picea glauca
CAATAGCCATTAGAAGTCTAGGGGACGGATTTTGGGAAAAAAGGGAATTTTCAAAAACTTCTAGGGACTGAAGTGGTGACCTTTATACTACTTCTAGATCTGGTGAAGGAAGTTCCAGAAAAAGGTCGTTAGGAGATGAAAAATCTAGAAGAGGAGGAAAAGGGAAATGTGGACTGGTTTCCTCAAACTTACAAGATGTATCTATAGGAGAATGGATAGGGGATGAGTCACCATATAAAATATATTCTTCAAAGCTTCGGGAAATTGTAACCTTTACTTCGATCAAGGTTAGAACCGACAGAGTATAAGCAACTACATGTGTCGAATGATATCTATTCAATTCAATCTCAACTTTTATCTCAAGAACAATCACCTCTGGATTTTCGAGCTTAGTCTCAGGTTGACTAGTTTATGCCTCCACAAAGGATACTTGTTTAATAATCTCTTCAAGGGTTAGTCCTTCAATATAAATCTTAATATTAACTTGCATAAATTTGGGTTGATATAGTTTACCTATTGATGCAACAGTTGATTTGAGGTATCCCTTTGGTTTTAATATCTTTTCGGGATCTGATACTGGTGTGGTTTGCTTATCGTCTGGACTTTTTTTGGTATTCTTTCAACCAAATTCTAGTTTTATCTACGGTGGAGTCGCCAAGTGAAAAATAAAAATAAGCCTTACTTATGTGCTCAATCTTTGTTCACCATCAAAGATGGAAATTTGCCTTGTCATTTTCCTAGGGAAAAATAACTTCGTTTCTCCATCCCCGACAACAGAACCAAAAAGATGTTGTTCCTGATATTAAACTTAAGGCTCAAAGAGTAATGTCAGGCATCATGAATGTTTTAAAGAGTTTTTTTAAAGAGTTATTTTTCTTCCTATAGTTGTATAAGAAAAATCCTTAAATGAAATTAATAATAGGATAGTACAAAGGTTGTATTTTGTTTTCTGAGTCACAATTATGATATCAAATGGCATGGGAGAAACTTACAAAATTGTTAAACAAAGCTAAGCATCCATGGAATATGAGTCTCACCTTGTTTCCATTAAAAGAAAGTAAAGAGTGCACTCTTGAACATGATATAATATACAATAATTCAAATAGCTTGCAGGTCTTGTATTACTTACAAAAATTACAGAGGAAAAACTACTTACTTAACGAATTACTGAGATAATATGATTATAGTAGTCATCATACTAAATCAAAATCAATCCCTTATCAAGAAATTACATAAGGAAATTCAGAGATATGAAAATATAGGAGAAACATATAAATCAAACTAAACAAAACTTGGAATCTCTGACCGCACTTGTATTAATACTCACAAAGGAGAGTTTTCTCTATTACATCTGGCAAGAAGAAGCCTAAAAAAGACCCTAAAACAGTTGGAATTCTTACATTTTTTAATTAAAATATCATAATTCAGAAATAATATAGTTGTGTGTAAAATTCGATGAGCTCTGTTGGAATTTTCTTATGTCTCTTCACCTACTGAAAAACGTTTCTTTTCCTCATTCATTTGGGCTGGACACATCTGTCATCTAGTTTTCTCAACTATATTCAATAATGAAACATGAAATTTTCTTACTTTCTCCCCGTTGTGATTTCTTTTCCATGCTCAATGCATTGGTTGCATCTATTCAAAAATTCCACCACCAACCTTGATGGCTCAATTGTTTCATTCACCTCAAAAGTGTATAATTGCCTTTCTACTTGAGGTACCCTTTCCTGGATTCTTTTCAATTCTTGAGCTAAGGCCTGGAACTATGAAATTGGGTTCACTAGCCATTTATTTATTTTAAGGAGGTCAATATGGATTATTTCCTGAATGGCTGGCAAATTTTCCTCTTCTCCCTTTCTAGAGTTTTGCTAGTTCATTTCAATATCAATTTTTCCTAGGGCCTCCGTGATACTGCTTCCCTAAAAATAAATGAGTTTTTTTTCTAAATATGATAACGCTTCTTGGAAAGCATCCTTTACCTCCCTAGCCAATCTCTTTCTTTCTTCCAAATTCATTTCCCACCCCTTCAAGACCATATCACCTCTTATTTGTTCAGAAGGGGAAAGCTGAGAAAAAATAGGGACATTATCTTTTTGTGCCAAGATGATGGCATCTCGAAACTTATCTCAAGCTAAGAGAGATTCTATTTCTTTGATATATACATCCTTCAGATCAATATCTACTACCTAATATCATTTCTGGATGGCATCAACCTTCATAAAAAGATCCTATTGGTCCATTTATAGTTTCTCGTTAATTTCCAATGATTGAATTTGGAAGGCTAATATATCTATTGATGTACCTTCAGTCAAGTCTAATATGGCTTGAAATTTCCTTATTACCTCATCATGTTGAGTGACCAATCCTTTTTTGGCCTTTGAATTTTGATGGATCTCCTCAAGGTTAGCCCGCAGTTGTTGGATTTGATGTCGGTCATAAGCTTTGAATTGTTCAAAGTCTTGGCTCATCTTATTCTTTACAGTCTGTTCCATGGTCAGTATTTGATCTTGCAACTTCCCCACCAATAATTTTTTTTGTCTTAGTTTCTCTGCCAAATTATCCATAGACCATTGATTTGTAGTAGCAAAGGCACCCAATGA
Source organism: Picea glauca (assembly GCA_000966675.3). Lineage (NCBI taxonomy): Eukaryota > Viridiplantae > Streptophyta > Pinopsida > Pinales > Pinaceae > Picea > Picea glauca. The sequence goes on from JZKD02S2121242.1 coordinate 2,604, forward strand.
ACTTGCAACTTATTCCAGGAATTCTAAATCATCACGATTATTTTCCTCATACAACATCCTCTTACTTTTTGTTATTACCCCATATTTCTGTTGTGATTCTCTTTTTACGATGGCCCTCCTTTTCTTGATAAATAAGAAATCTGAAGGAGGCATCTCTTTGGGAAAGATTGGGGTGAGATCACTTACAAAAATGACTTTGGAACTAGGATTTCCAAAACAAGACTGCAGAGGTGTCAATGAAGTAATAGGAGTACCGATCTCCATAGATGGTTGTTGCTCTACTGTATTGGTAGCATGTGTGGTCAGTGTCGAAGGAGCTACATCTTGTCCTTGCTTTATGTAAGTTTTGAGATGAGCTAGGGCCTGGAGGATTAGTTGTTCTGATAATGGGGCTTCTAATTCTTGAGTCAAAACCTCAGATCTCTTTGGGGTTTCCTCAATATTCTATTTTCCAGAGTACCCTATTTTAAAACCTAGAGGTACAGATTCATGTGCATGAGGAGTGGCTATCTATTCTCCTTGTAGTATTTTCGGAAAATTAATTCGCATGTGTCTTTGGAAACTGAGGAAACTGGCCTATTGTTCTGGGGACAAGGTTTGGAATCTATTCGGTACCTCTTCATAAGACCTAACTCCCCTGAATATTTCATCATGTGGGGAGTTTTCATGTACATATCATTTCGTGTTTTATTGGGCCTGGTTGTTCTCCACGATTTTGTGTGGGTTGTGCCTTTTGAATTCGATGTCAACCAACTTGACATCTTCATAAGTTATGACCTCCACTTTGGAGTGCCCGAAATCCAATAGTGAAAAAATGTCGACCTGGATAGGGAAGGTCGACCATAGCTTTTTCTGGGCTCCCTTAATCTCCTTTTTGATGCCTCCCGTTACTTTCTGGTAAGCTACCTCCCTACACACCTATTGGTTTGGTAAAACATGTAGGAGAACATGTGGAGGAAATGAGCATCCAAAAACCCTAATATAAGAGAAGTTTTAATCAATGAACCAATCTGCTAGTTTGTTGAGATTCCCCATAATTCTGTCTGAAATCCATGGAGGTGGGTGACCATATAGCACTATATGAACATGCACCACTACATTGCAACATATTTTGTAAAATAAATCTTTGGCCTTTTCCTCCCATAACTTGGAATGGTAAAAGTGGATAGACGTTGCATTGGTTGGGGTCTAGCTCCAATTAATCAATGGGAAAGGAGTCATGAAACAGATAGCGCCCATGACATACACATACATATAGAAAGGGGCAGGTTGTCTCTTTGATTTCACCATTTTGTATTCAGTAATTTTCTTGGCCAAATTATCTGACAAAATTTTGGGCCAATTAAAAGTGTAGCCCTCGGCCACCTTGTGCATGATCAATACCCATTCCACCGGGAAATGAGTAGGACTCTTCTTCCCAAACAGTCTATAGAGAATAATGGCTACATAAATCATGTGAGTGTCCAATGACATTGTGGAATACATGCCATGAGTGTCAACCCTGAACTTCTTTGGGTTCCCCCACCAGGACTTGATTATATTGGGATAATTCTTATTGTATTGTATGCATGTCTGTTGCACAAAATCCAACATAAATGCATCATTGTAATTATATTTAGGATCGAGATATATCTTATACATTACTTGGAGATGCTACGGTCAAAAAGAACCAACGAAAACTTTATGGTGGTTGGTGATGCTCTTGGTTTGGATGTCGATGTTCTCCAAGGCCCAACCTATCATGTCATTATATGACACGAGTCTTGGACACATAGATACCCTTTGTAGTTCTGAATGAGCTATATATTTGAGTTTAGCTTCATGAGTATCATCTTCTTCAACACCGGAATCTTCTGAACAGTTTATGATTTCATGTTCCATAACCTCGAACACCTGTGCCCAAGATTTAACAGTGTCTATAGCTCGCGACATAGTGCCTGAAAGAATGTCCGCATTTGGATTTGAACCCTCACTAGCCGCATCAGTATTCTTCATCATATTCCATGGTACCATGATATCGAGAGAACATAATGAAGTTACCTATTGTAGAGGAATTGTGTGAGCTTCTCAATCATATCAAACTTGCTACTTTGCAGATGGTGAAAATGAAATTCAAAATAAAAGTATTTTTATTCACATTAGATGCATTGATTATAGTATAGATTTAATGAAGGAAAATTTATTAACTTTAATGGAAAGGTCTACCTGGCGATCCACAATCTACGTTAAAAATCATTAACACTTATTAGTCATAAATTCCATTAATATTCGACAGTTTGTGTTTGGGAAATTTAGATGAGACAGAGTGAGAATTATCTGAATCTCGAATCTGCGAAGGTTAATCCATGGATAATTTTTTTAACACTTTAATCAATCATGTTTAACAAGTGTGTTAATTTAGAGTGTCTTTACAGTTTGAACTTCAATACCTTTAAATTTAGCTTGAGGGGAAATGCCCGAAACCCAAAAACGTGAAGTGATTAATTATCCGATAATTGGTTTTAAGTTTTAATTAATCATATTTAACTTTAAGTGTTTCAGAAATTTGGACTTCGGAGACTTTAGGATACGATGAAGGGTAAATGTATGAACCCCGAAGTGAAGATTCATTAACTATCCATTGAACATGATTAAATTAATTAATTAAAGTTTAATACTTCACGATTTTAGTGCTTCGTTGATTTTCAAATTAGTTCTTTGTTATATTTCTAAAGGGTTATCTCCCTTAGTGATGTGTCACAGATGACATCATTCTAGATGATGTGTCGAGAAAAGGGAGGTGACACGTGTTACCTGGAATCATATGAATCTTCAAACAAAAATGTCATAAATGGGTGCCATGTGTCAACTCAGGGAATACTAAAAAATACATGTGTACAACGACTCATGTCCTTTAAAGGTTTAGGAAAAGTGATGAATGGACACTTTTGGGATTCGGGGATTTTATCATTACGACTTATCGAAACACCTGAAGCGTGAAGCTCTAGAGAGGCCTTTAGTGATTTACCTCTTTAACAATTAGGCGGCTCTAACACTCTAGATATATTAGGATCGTTCGATCAAATGTGAAAAATTCATCAATGTCGGATATCACACGTGTCTTACTACTAATTAACCAGAGATGAAATTGATTTAAAATTCAAAATTTATTTTCTTAGTTACCATTTTGTGAAAGATTTATTTTTATGAAGTGGAGAATGTAAATCTCAAAAAGTTTCAGGATTATACATTTTCCAACAATTTCTTCAGGGGAGCATGCAACACCAATGGTGATCTCTTCGACGATGCCTATTTTAATGGAAATGTCAATTTTGATTATGGGGGAGATGTTGGCCAAGTTGCCTTCTTCAAAAGCATCGAGGGTATGGATAGGGTTTTTGAACCAGTTAATATGCCCCAAGGAAATAAAATCCTTGGTTTCGATTGCACACAGGGAGGCTTGGGTAGGAGGGTGAAAGGCCTCTTATGAGAGGAAAAGTGCTTGATGATGGAGTGAATTCCATGGGAAATAAGGGGTAGTTAGTTCTTCCAAGGTATCTTCGTCACAATGGAAAATGAAATAATATAGGGGATCCTCGAAGGTGGCAGGGGGAACTGTCAACGGGTAAGTGTTATTGTCCTCAAGGGGTGAGGATGTAGAAGGGATATCGTGTACAGGGTGTGATGGCCCATTGGAAATAAACCAAATGTCAAGAAATTGTGGGGAATATTGTGTTTACTTGGGGACTGATGACGAAATATAATGAATCTCAGTAATATGAGAATTAGTAGGGAGTTCCTAAGAGGGATCAGGTCAAGATGTGTGGAGTACTACAACTAATGTTTGGTGCAATTGAGGTAGAGTTGGGAAATGATGAGTGTAATGGCTATATTATGAGCATATGGCACACACAAAATTGGCTCGTAACCCTTTATTGTCTATGGTTGAGGACTTCATAGTAGTGGTCGATGTACTTGGTGAAGTGGAAAGTAATGGGGTTTCTTTGGGGAGCTAGATAAGATTATGTAACTCAGGAAGAGTAGGACATATGTTAATGGGGTGTCCTTCTCTTTCACATAGTGCGCAAGGAGGTTGAGCTCAGGGAGGGAGAAGAGCTATGGGCTCATTATTCATTCATCTTTCCCCAATGGTGGTGGTTTTGCCTCCCATTAGGGGTGAGGGTGGTGTGGCAGGATCCTCTACTAGGATCTGCATTGGTAATCCCTCTGTCTGAGGAGGGAGAGATGGTGGAGAAACCATAGCAGGTGGATGGAGATACTAGAAAGGTATGGAGAGAACCATGTTGAGAAGGGTGAGAGTAGAATCTACATGGAATGCTTGGACTCTAGGTGGTGGCTAGAAAAAGGGGATTTGGGTAATGGCTTGGGGAACTATCTCCCAAACTTGTATTTTCCCCTGGAGGGGTGGGAAATCCAGGATAACTGGTTTGGTGGTGTTTTCAATGAATTCTTGAGGTAGTAGTTCATCGACTGGTGGAACTTCGATGTGGGGAGAGGTCTCAGTGAGAGGACTATTTCCTCTGATATATGTTCCTCTAGAGGAAACTACACACACTTGTGTTGAAATAGAAGGGTTTAAGAGAGGTGGTGCTCCATGATAGGTCCCTAACAAGGATGGGTCCTTGAATATTCCAAGTCCAATGTTGATGACTGAAAAAGCATCCAAGCTAGTGCAGACAATGGGGAGGATGCTATCAATGTTGGCAAAATGATTAGGATCACAATGTGTACATTGGTCGATGGTGACGATTTTCCCGTTGTTGGGGAACATCATCTTACAAAACATAGAAGAGGCTACTGTCTTCATAGTATACATGAAGCTAAATTCGAACAAGATATTGTAATCAAGTGGGGCATCAATAAATTCAATGCTAGTGAGGATGGTTTTTCCCCCAAGTTCTATAGGCACATTTTGGAAGATCCCTTTAGGGGATGATGGTCGACCATCATAATCTCGCAGTGTGATGGTAGATGGTACTAGCTCAAGTGAAATGAATTTATGTGATACTACTTTGGAAATGATGCATGTGGATGCACCTTCATCAATGATGCATTGATGAATTGTGATGTTCCAGATCTTAACTGGTATCTAGAAGGCTACTAAAGTGGGGAGGTGTGGTTCACTACTATCTAGATCAAAGGTGATGAGTTGAGTATGAGTTGGGTCGACTGTCCCTAAGGTGGAAATTAAGTATTTTCATTTTCATGGATAGGTTTGGAGGACCTTCAACACAAACATGGCTATAGGATATTGTGCTAAGTCATCGACCAGACTGTAGCTATGGGTTTCCCTAGCATGAGGGTTAAGTACATTCTGTCATAAAGGCATGCAGGGTATATGGGGTTTTGGTTCAGTGTTAGGGAGGGGAATCATTAATGGTTTCTCATTTGTAGAGGGAGTTGCCTCTGAGGTGGTTGGGGTGTATTCAGGAGGTAGGCCGTATGGACGACTACATGTTTGTAGAAGAATATCTTCCTCACTGGTATGGAGGATATTACGATCAGCTAGATTTTTGAGTTGATTGGGACCTGGGTTTTGATATTGGTGCATTTGTGGTGGGGCCAATTTTATCTCTTGTTGGGTATTCATTACACCTTGGTGTGGAATAGGGTTTTGCAAAACGACTGGAGGTGGTGATTGCAAATAATGTTGTGGGGCCTGCTGAGGGGCAATTGGTGTTGGAGGGAGTTGTGTGTTCATAGATTCTTTCATATGTTTGTAATCAGAAATTTGGGGGCAATGATGAGTATAATGTCCATACTCACCACATAGAGTGCAAGGAAAGTTAGTTATGAGGTTATTTTTCTTCCCTTGTCATGGTTTGTTGTTATTGTTGCCCCCTTAGGGGTTTTGGTTTCCTTGATTCTGGTTTACCCCAGCGAGACGATTTTGTTGGGGTTATTTCCTCCTGGTCATTGGTTGTTATTGTTTCATTTTTTTCCTTTCTTCTTGGAATTATTCAACTGATGGGCCATATTTTCCATATTCAACTGTTCAGAATCATGAACCTGTTGAATGGAAGAGGGTTGAACAAAGTTAACACTGGCATGTGGTTGTCTTGGTGGAGGAGAAACCGACTGGGGAGGACCAAGGAATGGAAAATATGGGTTTTTTTTTGGAGACAATCCATATGGCGTATATGAAGTTGAAGTACTTCCACTACTGTTGTGGTTATACATGGTGGTTGGGGTGGACCCGTACTAGATTGAGATATCAGATGCATCTGGGGTACTAGTGGGGGTCCCCCCAATGACTGAGAGGGAACAACAAGATATGCATGTTGGTGAGTGGGAGTAGGGTAATAAGACATCCCTCCATATGGTTTTGGATATTGATTTGCACTATAGGTCGCTGATGAGTGGCCATAAGGGTTGATATGTGTCATAGAAATAATCAACCCATCCGTTGTGTAGGAAATCCTAGGTTTGTCCTGGACAAATGGTATGGGTTTGGGGGCATCAGGAAATATTATGTACAAGTAAGCTGATTGATCATATATGAGGTAAAAATTTTGGGCCTTGTTGATGGCTTCTTCTTTTGATTAAGGAAAAATGGATTCTACATCCTTTGCAATCACAGGGATGAGTGATTTAATAAACCAAGCAAGATGTTTTTTGGTGGTTTCTTCTTTACATAAACTATGTCGCCGACGCCATTCATGGATGTGGTCGATGATATGGATAGTGGTTCTTTGTTTGAACTTGGAGAGAAGTTATAAACCATTTTCATGACAAACTGGTAATTGAAAAAAGGACAAAAAGGCCTTTGCCAATGATTCAAAGGTCACATGGGACCCTAACTTTTCATCTACATACCATTTGGTTGATGAACCAATGAGAGTTATTTGAAATAGCCTCAAGAGGATGGAATCATTGTTGGGTTGAGAAAAAGGTATAAATATTTTCCTTGTTACTTTGGTTTGTGATATACTCTTTGTTGACTTTTCTATTAAATTGAAGTAATTAGGGAATAAAATTGTTAAAAAGATCTTAGGAAATAATATTAAATGATATTAGATATTTTCTGAAATTTGGTTTGAATTGTTTTGATTTTATTCACAAATGGACAATTGTTGTTAACTAAAGATAATTAAGAAGATCGTGAAGATGCGTAGACCATTGAAGATCGAAGAAATCAGACAGAAAATGGTTCAAAGGAAGATTGACCTTTTATCTTGCAATCTTCATAAATAGTTATAGTAATCCTGAGGATCTCTCGATCCTCGGGATAGCTTAATTTACTTATCTCATTGTAATATATAAAGAATAGTGAACGATAGAGAGATAACCAAAATTCAGATCTCTTAATTTTTGACACTCTGTACAACAATCCCATTGTAAATGACTTATCAATTATGGAATTAATGGAAGCTTTAAGCATTTTGATCATTTTTGCATACTGAATTTTTTGTAGCAGCATCTTCTGAAGACCATGGGCCCAGTCGACGAGAGCTACTGTCTCATCTGTAATCTTATCAATTCTGTTATAATTTTGTGATCTGATATTCCCTTCAAACAATTAAGGTAGACTCATTAAATGTGTTGATTCTTTTATGAATTGGTTATGTTGTTCCATTTTCAGAAGAGTATATGTTCCATTTGAATATTATCGATTGTTGTTCCATTTCCATTTTTTTTTAATTTATCCCTTGTGAACCCCTTTCATTTAAATTCACATTTGTTGTTCCTTTTATTAAATTCACATTTGTTGTTCCTTTCGTTTAATTCACAATTGTTGTTCCTTCTTAAATATTCAGTATATCGTTGTTCCTTTCCAAGAGATTAATTAATCATTGAGATATTGATTCATTAAGTGTTTTCGTAGACTAAATTGTTGTTTCTTAGATAGATGAATGATTTCAGTAATTGATTGATGTTTTGATTCATGGTATTTTATTGCTCATAACATATTTTTGTGGATTGAGTTATTAGTTTCAGATTTTGTAGCTAATGCATGAAGAACTTGATTATTGCAGTAATTTAGATAGACTCAGATTTGTTGTATCTGAACTATCTACATTATTTAAACCTCTACAATTATTTTCATAGCCTTTGCTGACAATCTTGAAAGAAAAGACGAATCCTCGATTGATAAATTAATGTCATACTAAGGTTGTTTTTAGGAAATCTTCAGAGCCCAACATTTTGACATTGTTGTTGGGGAGAATGTCAAAGATAGTATAGGATGTGTCCCTGAAGGATGAGGTATTGAAAATGGAAGGTAAGAACCTACATAGGAAACAAGTAAAATGCTTGTTCCGATGCCTACTTCCAACTAATGCACAGAGGTTACATAATTGCATAGAATTTGTGTTAGTATGTATGACTAAGAAGAAAGAACCTGAAAAACAAAAACCCTTACCAAAAAATACAAAATCCTAGGGCCCGGTGCCCCCTGGAAGGAGCACTTTTATAGACGAAATTATCTAAAAAGCTGAATCTCCAGCCTCGATTGGACCTCAAAAAGGTTCTACCCGAGTCGCTCAAGCAACAAATTCACCAAATGTAGCTCATTCTGAGGTTCATAGCAAAACTGAAGGAACTAAACAAAGTTTACAAAATATACATATTCCACTTTTCAGTCCTTTAGGCAAGGGAAATTATTGTAATTTGAGAGAAGGAGAAGGGGAGACTAGTGGAATTGCTGAGGCAAACCCACAAACACCTAAACGTGGATCTCCTATGGTTTTGGTAGGATAAGGAACACCTGAAATCCCAGACATAGGTAGAGTGATCAAATCTCCTAAGGGACCAAGTAATCAACCACCTTGGATAGAACACCCATACCAAGAAATCCCTTAAGGTTATTGGCACATTTTTGACCAAATGGCACAACAAAATCAGTCACGACCCCAAACTTCCACTTTGGAATATCCTATAGTTGATCTGGTTTCTAATTCCCTAATGAAATCCATTCCACTGCAGAATATTCCAACCTTCAATGGATTGATCTTAGAGGACCCTGATGTGTCCTTATTCGAGTTTGATGTTCTGTGTAGAGGCTATGACTATACCTCTGAACCCCATAAACTAAATATATTTCCTTCCACTCTGAAAGGAGCATCTTTGCGATGGTTTATGGGACTAGGGGGAGGGATTATAAATTCATGGGATGAAATGAAACAAGCCTTTCTTACGAAATATCAAGACTATTGTAGAACTAGGGATTGAAAGGATGAAATATTTAAAATGACTCCAAAATAAAATGAAAAACTAGAAGAATATGTTGAAAGGTTTCAATATAACTTGCAAAGATCAACTTACAGTACACTACCATGTGAGGTACTTAAATCCACTCTAATAAAAGGTATGAAGGATGAATGGGTAGAAACGTTAAATTTGATGGGAAAAGGAGATATTTATCAAGAAACGTATGATGAAATTGTCCAATTGTGTATCAAGTGTTCACACAGTAGTACACAAACTATATAGGGAATACGAGCCCCCATCACTAGAAATAACAACATTACTAGTGGGAGTGTCACCAGAGAAAAAATTGGTAATCTTTTAGAAAATTTTAAAACAGACATTTGAGGTACTCTTAGTACACAATTGGATGCTCTGCAGGTTAAACAGAAACAAGCGGAAGCAGAACAGTCATTGGCTATATTTTTTTCATGGTGCAGGAGGAAACATGGTTCAAGGGAGTGTCCCTTGGATGTGGTTCAAACCTGTGCCATCTATTCCAAAGACCATCCGACAGAGCAATGTCCATCACTAACAGGACTAAAATTTGTCCTTAGAGAAGCATAAGAGGAAACAAAACAAGTATATATGATGGCTCGACATTACCAATGACGGGCTCACCTCCCAGGTATGCTACAAGATACTTCTTCTTTCTTTTTTGGATAGTATAATCAACATCATAATTCTGGAAACACGTGGTAGGGCCAACCATTTTCTAACCCCACCTAGTAGTACCAACAATATCCTACTACAACCTAGCCAAATCAACCTGATGCTAATCCTACTTGGCCTAACTTTCAATACTCTACCCCGTTTTGGCAGAATTCAAATAATAACCCCTATCCTTCATATTGGACTAGCATAGTTTCCCAAGCCCCCAATTCGACTTAAAACTAGCAGGGCCCCATGGGATTGACTAATCAACCTATGGGAATGGTTCCTCAAGCTCAACCAATTTTACAAGCTCCACTTCAATTGCCCCAAAATTGCCAACCTCAAATGAACCCTCAATTACCAACTCAACCCAACCTGAATCCTAATAACATACCAATCCAACTCGTGCAAACTGTCGATAATTTGGAGGGTGAAAAAAAATCTGTAGGGTGCAACGAAATTTGATTGAGATCAGGTCGTGTAATTTTTCTTGAGAAAAGTGACATTCATCAAGAATAGGAGAATGAGAATGATATAAAACCAACAATAAAACCATCGACTGTGGTCATAAAAGAAGAAGAGGAACAGGGGGAAAATGCAATCAAGTAACAAAATCTTGATAAAGATGTAATTTCTCCTCCCATGTTTCCCGAAAGGTTAACGATATAAAAGCCAACTATATATCCCAACTTTGATATCGTCGGGGAACTAAAAAAATTATGTGTTAAAATCCCACTCCTACAGGATTTACAAGACATTCCTATTTATGAAAAAACAATTAAAGAATTATGTGGAAAGAATCTCGGGAGAAAAACTAAGAATCCATCAACTATCCACGTGGTACGAAATGTGTCCGACCTTATTCTAGGAAAATAGGAGCTAGTTAAATACACAGACCCGAGAAATCCCGTGGTAAAAGTTCAGATACATGGTTGTATTTTTCCAAATACACTGGTGGATTTGGGGGAAACAATCAATATTCTGACCACCAAGACCTATAATNTCTTCTTCAACACCGGAATCTTCTGAACAGTTTATGATTTCATGTTCCATAACCTCGAACACCTGTGCCCAAGATTTAACAGTGTCTATAGCTCGCGACATAGTGCCTGAAAGAACGTCCGCATTTGGATTTGAACCCTCACTAGCCGCATTAGTATTCTTCATCATATTCCATGATACCATGATATCGAGAGAACATAATGAAGTTACCTATTGTAGAGGAATTGTGTGAGCTTCTCAATCATGTCAAACTTGCTACTTTGCAGACGGTGAAAATGAAATTCAAAATAAAAGTATTTTTATTCACATTAGATGCATTGATTGTAGTATAGATTTAATGAAGGAAAATTTATTAACTTTAATGGAAAGGTCTACCTGGCAATCCACAATCTACGTTAAAAATCATTAACACTTATTAGTCATAAATGCCATTAATATTCGACAGTTTGTGTTTGGGAAATTTAGATGAGACAGAGTGAGAATTATCTTAATCTCGAATCTGCGAAGGTTAATCCATGGATAATTTTTTTAACACTTTAATTAATCATGTTTAACAAGTGTGTTAATTTAGAGTGTCTTGACAGTTCGAACTTCGATACCTTTAAATTTAGCTTGAGGGGAAATGCCCGAAACCCAAAAACGTGAAGTGATTAATTATCCGATAATCGGTTTTAAGTTTTAATTAATCATATTTAACTTTAAGTGTTTCAGAAATTTGGACTTCGGAGACTTTAGGATACGATGAAGGGTAAATGTCTGAACCCCGAAGTGCAGATTCATTAACTATCCATTGAACATGATTAACTTAATTAATTAAAGTTTAATACTTCACGATTTTAGTGCTTCGTTGATTTTCAAATTAGTTCTTTGTTATATTTCCAAAGGGTTATCTCCCTTAGTGATGTGTCACAGATGACATCATTCTAGATGATGTGTCGAGAAAAGGGAGGTGACACGTGTTACCTGGAATCGTATGAATCTTCAAACAAAAATGTCATAAATGGGTGCCATGTGTCAACTCAGGGAATACTAAAAAATACATGTGTACAACGACTCATGTCCTTTAAAGGTTTAGGAAAAGTGATGAATGGACACTTTTGGGATTCGGGGATTTTATCATTACGACTTATCGAAACACCTGAAGCGTGAAGCTCTAGAGAGGCCTTTAGTGATTTACCTCTTTAACAATTAGGCGGCTCTAACACTCTAGATATATTAGGATCGTTCGATCAAATGTGAAAAATTCATCAATGTCGGATATCACACGTGTCTTACTACTAATTAACCAGAGATGAAATTGATTTAAAATTCAAAATTTATTTTCTTAGTTACCATTTTGTGAAAGATTTATTTTTATGAAGTGGAGAATGTAAATCTCAAAAAGTTTCAGGATTATACATTTTCCAACAATTTCTTCAGGGGAGCATGCAACACCAATGGTGATCTCTTCGACGATGCCTATTTTAATGGAAATGTCAATTTTGATTATGGGGGAGATGTTGGCCAAGTTGCCTTCTTCAAAAGCATCGAGGGTATGGATAGGGTTTTTGAACCAGTTAATATGCCCCAAGGAAATAAAATCCTTGGTTTCGATTGCACACAGGGAGGCTTGGGTAGGAGGGTGAAAGGCCTCTTATGAGAGGAAAAGTGCTTGATGATGGAGTGAATTCCATGGGAAATAAGGGGTAGTTAGTTCTTCCAAGGTATCTTCGTCACAATGGAAAATGAAATAATATAGGGGATCCTCGAAGGTGGCAGGGGGAACTGTCAACGGGTAAGTGTTATTGTCCTCAAGGGGTGAGGATGTAGAAGGGATATCGTGTACAGGGTGTGATGGCCCATTGGAAATAAACCAAATGTCAAGAAATTGTGGGGAATATTGTGTTTACTTGGGGACTGATGACGAAATATAATGAATCTCAGTAATATGAGAATTAGTAGGGAGTTCCTAAGAGGGATCAGGTCAAGATGTGTGGAGTACTACAACTAATGTTTGGTGCAATTGAGGTAGAGTTGGGAAATGATGAGTGTAATGGCTATATTATGAGCATATGGCACACACAAAATTGGCTCGTAACCCTTTATTGTCTATGGTTGAGGACTTCATAGTAGTGGTCGATGTACTTGGTGAAGTGGAAAGTAATGGGGTTTCTTTGGGGAGCTAGATAAGATTATGTAACTCAGGAAGAGTAGGACATATGTTAATGGGGTGTCCTTCTCTTTCACATAGTGCGCAAGGAGGTTGAGCTCAGGGAGGGAGAAGAGCTATGGGCTCATTATTCATTCATCTTTCCCCAATGGTGGTGGTTTTGCCTCCCATTAGGGGTGAGGGTGGTGTGGCAGGATCCTCTACTAGGATCTGCATTGGTAATCCCTCTGTCTGAGGAGGGAGAGATGGTGGAGAAACCATAGCAGGTGGATGGAGATACTAGAAAGGTATGGAGAGAACCATGTTGAGAAGGGTGAGAGTAGAATCTACATGGAATGCTTGGACTCTAGGTGGTGGCTAGAAAAAGGGGATTTGGGTAATGGCTTGGGGAACTATCTCCCAAACTTGTATTTTCCCCTGGAGGGGTGGGAAATCCAGGATAACTGGTTTGGTGGTGTTTTCAATGAATTCTTGAGGTAGTAGTTCATCGACTGGTGGAACTTCGATGTGGGGAGAGGTCTCAGTGAGAGGACTATTTCCTCTGATATATGTTCCTCTAGAGGAAACTACACACACTTGTGTTGAAATAGAAGGGTTTAAGAGAGGTGGTGCTCCATGATAGGTCCCTAACAAGGATGGGTCCTTGAATATTCCAAGTCCAATGTTGATGACTGAAAAAGCATCCAAGCTAGTGCAGACAATGGGGAGGATGCTATCAATGTTGGCAAAATGATTAGGATCACAATGTGTACATTGGTCGATGGTGACGATTTTCCCGTTGTTGGGGAACATCATCTTACAAAACATAGAAGAGGCTACTGTCTTCATAGTATACATGAAGCTAAATTCGAACAAGATATTGTAATCAAGTGGGGCATCAATAAATTCAATGCTAGTGAGGATGGTTTTTCCCCCAAGTTCTATAGGCACATTTTGGAAGATCCCTTTAGGGGATGATGGTCGACCATCATAATCTCGCAGTGTGATGGTAGATGGTACTAGCTCAAGTGAAATGAATTTATGTGATACTACTTTGGAAATGATGCATGTGGATGCACCTTCATCAATGATGCATTGATGAATTGTGATGTTCCAGATCTTAACTGGTATCTAGAAGGCTACTAAAGTGGGGAGGTGTGGTTCACTACTATCTAGATCAAAGGTGATGAGTTGAGTATGAGTTGGGTCGACTGTCCCTAAGGTGGAAATTAAGTATTTTCATTTTCATGGATAGGTTTGGAGGACCTTCAACACAAACATGGCTATAGGATATTGTGCTAAGTCATCGACCAGACTGTAGCTATGGGTTTCCCTAGCATGAGGGTTAAGTACATTCTGTCATAAAGGCATGCAGGGTATATGGGGTTTTGGTTCAGTGTTAGGGAGGGGAATCATTAATGGTTTCTCATTTGTAGAGGGAGTTGCCTCTGAGGTGGTTGGGGTGTATTCAGGAGGTAGGCCGTATGGACGACTACATGTTTGTAGAAGAATATCTTCCTCACTGGTATGGAGGATATTACGATCAGCTAGATTTTTGAGTTGATTGGGACCTGGGTTTTGATATTGGTGCATTTGTGGTGGGGCCAATTTTATCTCTTGTTGGGTATTCATTACACCTTGGTGTGGAATAGGGTTTTGCAAAACGACTGGAGGTGGTGATTGCAAATAATGTTGTGGGGCCTGCTGAGGGGCAATTGGTGTTGGAGGGAGTTGTGTGTTCATAGATTCTTTCATATGTTTGTAATCAGAAATTTGGGGGCAATGATGAGTATAATGTCCATACTCACCACATAGAGTGCAAGGAAAGTTAGTTATGAGGTTATTTTTCTTCCCTTGTCATGGTTTGTTGTTATTGTTGCCCCCTTAGGGGTTTTGGTTTCCTTGATTCTGGTTTACCCCAGCGAGACGATTTTGTTGGGGTTATTTCCTCCTGGTCATTGGTTGTTATTGTTTCATTTTTTTCCTTTCTTCTTGGAATTATTCAACTGATGGGCCATATTTTCCATATTCAACTGTTCAGAATCATGAACCTGTTGAATGGAAGAGGGTTGAACAAAGTTAACACTGGCATGTGGTTGTCTTGGTGGAGGAGAAACCGACTGGGGAGGACCAAGGAATGGAAAATATGGGTTTTTTTTTGGAGACAATCCATATGGCGTATATGAAGTTGAAGTACTTCCACTACTGTTGTGGTTATACATGGTGGTTGGGGTGGACCCGTACTAGATTGAGATATCAGATGCATCTGGGGTACTAGTGGGGGTCCCCCCAATGACTGAGAGGGAACAACAAGATATGCATGTTGGTGAGTGGGAGTAGGGTAATAAGACATCCCTCCATATGGTTTTGGATATTGATTTGCACTATAGGTCGCTGATGAGTGGCCATAAGGGTTGATATGTGTCATAGAAATAATCAACCCATCCGTTGTGTAGGAAATCCTAGGTTTGTCCTGGACAAATGGTATGGGTTTGGGGGCATCAGGAAATATTATGTACAAGTAAGCTGATTGATCATATATGAGGTAAAAATTTTGGGCCTTGTTGATGGCTTCTTCTTTTGATTAAGGAAAAATGGATTCTACATCCTTTGCAATCACAGGGATGAGTGATTTAATAAACCAAGCAAGATGTTTTTTGGTGGTTTCTTCTTTACATAAACTATGTCGCCGACGCCATTCATGGATGTGGTCGATGATATGGATAGTGGTTCTTTGTTTGAACTTGGAGAGAAGTTATAAACCATTTTCATGACAAACTGGTAATTGAAAAAAGGACAAAAAGGCCTTTGCCAATGATTCAAAGGTCACATGGGACCCTAACTTTTCATCTACATACCATTTGGTTGATGAACCAATGAGAGTTATTTGAAATAGCCTCAAGAGGATGGAATCATTGTTGGGTTGAGAAAAAGGTATAAATATTTTCCTTGTTACTTTGGTTTGTGATATACTCTTTGTTGACTTTTCTATTAAATTGAAGTAATTAGGGAATAAAATTGTTAAAAAGATCTTAGGAAATAATATTAAATGATATTAGATATTTTCTGAAATTTGGTTTGAATTGTTTTGATTTTATTCACAAATGGACAATTGTTGTTAACTAAAGATAATTAAGAAGATCGTGAAGATGCGTAGACCATTGAAGATCGAAGAAATCAGACAGAAAATGGTTCAAAGGAAGATTGACCTTTTATCTTGCAATCTTCATAAATAGTTATAGTAATCCTGAGGATCTCTCGATCCTCGGGATAGCTTAATTTACTTATCTCATTGTAATATATAAAGAATAGTGAACGATAGAGAGATAACCAAAATTCAGATCTCTTAATTTTTGACACTCTGTACAACAATCCCATTGTAAATGACTTATCAATTATGGAATTAATGGAAGCTTTAAGCATTTTGATCATTTTTGCATACTGAATTTTTTGTAGCAGCATCTTCTGAAGACCATGGGCCCAGTCGACGAGAGCTACTGTCTCATCTGTAATCTTATCAATTCTGTTATAATTTTGTGATCTGATATTCCCTTCAAACAATTAAGGTAGACTCATTAAATGTGTTGATTCTTTTATGAATTGGTTATGTTGTTCCATTTTCAGAAGAGTATATGTTCCATTTGAATATTATCGATTGTTGTTCCATTTCCATTTTTTTTTAATTTATCCCTTGTGAACCCCTTTCATTTAAATTCACATTTGTTGTTCCTTTTATTAAATTCACATTTGTTGTTCCTTTCGTTTAATTCACAATTGTTGTTCCTTCTTAAATATTCAGTATATCGTTGTTCCTTTCCAAGAGATTAATTAATCATTGAGATATTGATTCATTAAGTGTTTTCGTAGACTAAATTGTTGTTTCTTAGATAGATGAATGATTTCAGTAATTGATTGATGTTTTGATTCATGGTATTTTATTGCTCATAACATATTTTTGTGGATTGAGTTATTAGTTTCAGATTTTGTAGCTAATGCATGAAGAACTTGATTATTGCAGTAATTTAGATAGACTCAGATTTGTTGTATCTGAACTATCTACATTATTTAAACCTCTACAATTATTTTCATAGCCTTTGCTGACAATCTTGAAAGAAAAGACGAATCCTCGATTGATAAATTAATGTCATACTAAGGTTGTTTTTAGGAAATCTTCAGAGCCCAACATTTTGACATTGTTGTTGGGGAGAATGTCAAAGATAGTATAGGATGTGTCCCTGAAGGATGAGGTATTGAAAATGGAAGGTAAGAACCTACATAGGAAACAAGTAAAATGCTTGTTCCGATGCCTACTTCCAACTAATGCACAGAGGTTACATAATTGCATAGAATTTGTGTTAGTATGTATGACTAAGAAGAAAGAACCTGAAAAACAAAAACCCTTACCAAAAAATACAAAATCCTAGGGCCCGGTGCCCCCTGGAAGGAGCACTTTTATAGACGAAATTATCTAAAAAGCTGAATCTCCAGCCTCGATTGGACCTCAAAAAGGTTCTACCCGAGTCGCTCAAGCAACAAATTCACCAAATGTAGCTCATTCTGAGGTTCATAGCAAAACTGAAGGAACTAAACAAAGTTTACAAAATATACATATTCCACTTTTCAGTCCTTTAGGCAAGGGAAATTATTGTAATTTGAGAGAAGGAGAAGGGGAGACTAGTGGAATTGCTGAGGCAAACCCACAAACACCTAAACGTGGATCTCCTATGGTTTTGGTAGGATAAGGAACACCTGAAATCCCAGACATAGGTAGAGTGATCAAATCTCCTAAGGGACCAAGTAATCAACCACCTTGGATAGAACACCCATACCAAGAAATCCCTTAAGGTTATTGGCACATTTTTGACCAAATGGCACAACAAAATCAGTCACGACCCCAAACTTCCACTTTGGAATATCCTATAGTTGATCTGGTTTCTAATTCCCTAATGAAATCCATTCCACTGCAGAATATTCCAACCTTCAATGGATTGATCTTAGAGGACCCTGATGTGTCCTTATTCGAGTTTGATGTTCTGTGTAGAGGCTATGACTATACCTCTGAACCCCATAAACTAAATATATTTCCTTCCACTCTGAAAGGAGCATCTTTGCGATGGTTTATGGGACTAGGGGGAGGGATTATAAATTCATGGGATGAAATGAAACAAGCCTTTCTTACGAAATATCAAGACTATTGTAGAACTAGGGATTGAAAGGATGAAATATTTAAAATGACTCCAAAATAAAATGAAAAACTAGAAGAATATGTTGAAAGGTTTCAATATAACTTGCAAAGATCAACTTACAGTACACTACCATGTGAGGTACTTAAATCCACTCTAATAAAAGGTATGAAGGATGAATGGGTAGAAACGTTAAATTTGATGGGAAAAGGAGATATTTATCAAGAAACGTATGATGAAATTGTCCAATTGTGTATCAAGTGTTCACACAGTAGTACACAAACTATATAGGGAATACGAGCCCCCATCACTAGAAATAACAACATTACTAGTGGGAGTGTCACCAGAGAAAAAATTGGTAATCTTTTAGAAAATTTTAAAACAGACATTTGAGGTACTCTTAGTACACAATTGGATGCTCTGCAGGTTAAACAGAAACAAGCGGAAGCAGAACAGTCATTGGCTATATTTTTTTCATGGTGCAGGAGGAAACATGGTTCAAGGGAGTGTCCCTTGGATGTGGTTCAAACCTGTGCCATCTATTCCAAAGACCATCCGACAGAGCAATGTCCATCACTAACAGGACTAAAATTTGTCCTTAGAGAAGCATAAGAGGAAACAAAACAAGTATATATGATGGCTCGACATTACCAATGACGGGCTCACCTCCCAGGTATGCTACAAGATACTTCTTCTTTCTTTTTTGGATAGTATAATCAACATCATAATTCTGGAAACACGTGGTAGGGCCAACCATTTTCTAACCCCACCTAGTAGTACCAACAATATCCTACTACAACCTAGCCAAATCAACCTGATGCTAATCCTACTTGGCCTAACTTTCAATACTCTACCCCGTTTTGGCAGAATTCAAATAATAACCCCTATCCTTCATATTGGACTAGCATAGTTTCCCAAGCCCCCAATTCGACTTAAAACTAGCAGGGCCCCATGGGATTGACTAATCAACCTATGGGAATGGTTCCTCAAGCTCAACCAATTTTACAAGCTCCACTTCAATTGCCCCAAAATTGCCAACCTCAAATGAACCCTCAATTACCAACTCAACCCAACCTGAATCCTAATAACATACCAATCCAACTCGTGCAAACTGTCGATAATTTGGAGGGTGAAAAAAAATCTGTAGGGTGCAACGAAATTTGATTGAGATCAGGTCGTGTAATTTTTCTTGAGAAAAGTGACATTCATCAAGAATAGGAGAATGAGAATGATATAAAACCAACAATAAAACCATCGACTGTGGTCATAAAAGAAGAAGAGGAACAGGGGGAAAATGCAATCAAGTAACAAAATCTTGATAAAGATGTAATTTCTCCTCCCATGTTTCCCGAAAGGTTAACGATATAAAAGCCAACTATATATCCCAACTTTGATATCGTCGGGGAACTAAAAAAATTATGTGTTAAAATCCCACTCCTACAGGATTTACAAGACATTCCTATTTATGAAAAAACAATTAAAGAATTATGTGGAAAGAATCTCGGGAGAAAAACTAAGAATCCATCAACTATCCACGTGGTACGAAATGTGTCCGACCTTATTCTAGGAAAATAGGAGCTAGTTAAATACACAGACCCGAGAAATCCCGTGGTAAAAGTTCAGATACATGGTTGTATTTTTCCAAATACACTGGTGGATTTGGGGGAAACAATCAATATTCTGACCACCAAGACCTATAATTTCCTAGGTATCGCCTCCTTCAAACCTACTTCAACTATGTTAGAACTGGTTGATAAATCAATGGTTAAACCAGTCGACAGCTTACAAGATATAGCAATATCGGTCTACTCTTGGGAATACCCATCTGATTTCCTAGTTATCAACCCAAGAAGTAGACTAGATGGACACCCATTAATATTGGGACGACCATGGCTAGTAACAACAGATGCATACATAGGATGTCGCACATGCAACATGACAATTTCTATAGGAAGTGATATAAATAACCTTATATTGTATCCTCCATCTAAACCAAGTATGTCTGTCATACATCAGCAGTTGCAGCCACCTATATATCCATAAGAAAACCTACGATCTCCTCTCACACTAAAAGAAGCTCTTGGGCTCAAAAACCAACAAGAAGATGATGTGATCAACAACTTCATTAACAACCCAACTGTTATAGGCAACCCAACATGTCAAATGCTAAAATATGTTTTAGATAATGAAGCACAGGGTGATCCTTTGGAAGAATTGATGGAGCAACAAAATCCCACTACTGTGGTCATAAAAAATATTAACGCCAATTTGAATGAATAACAACAACAAATTGCACTAGGAATATTTCTAAATATTAACGCCAATTTGAATTAATAACAACAACAAAAATTAAGTTAGATCCTTTCTAAATACCAACAAGATTTCACTTGGGAGTATCTTGAAATGAAGGGAATTGATCCCCAACTATGTACACATCATATCTACATCGAAAAGGATACCCAACCCATCCTACAACCCCAACAAAGATTAAACCCTCATCTCGGGGACATTATCAAAGAAGAATTACATAAACTGTTGGATGTAGATTTCATATATCCTATTTTAGACAGCCAGTGGGTCTCCCCACTTGTAATCGTTCCTAAAAAGAATGGTAAATGGCGAATATGTGTAGACTACAAAGAGTTCAATAAAGTTACCCATAAGGACCATTTTCTCCTACCGTTTATTGATTGGGTCCTTGATAATTTACAAGGAAATTTTTTTTATCCTTCCTAGATGGTTTCAGTGATTATAATTAGATTTAGATTACTCCAAAAGACTAGGATAAAACTGCTTTCACATGTCCTTGGGGTACCTTCACATATCGAGTATTTTCCTTTGGATTATGTAATGCTCCAGCTATATTCCAGAGAGTTATTTTAAGCATATTTTCTTATTTAATTAATGAAGGACTTGAAGTTTATATGGATGATTTTACCCCTTATGGCACCGAATTTGATCAAGCTTTAAGCAATATGGAGAAGGTACTAGAACGATACACTACTACTAGGCTATGTTTAAGTCATGAAATTTTTCATATGATGATGATCGAAGGTGTGGTACTAGGACACTATGTTTTCGTAGATGGAATCAAGGTAGACGCAACAAAGATAGAGGTAATCCTTACATTACCTACACCTCATACACATACCGAGCTACATAGTTTCCTTGGTTGTGCAGGTTATTAATGCAGATTCATAGAAAATGTTTCAAGAATAGTTGCACCTTTACATGCTTTAACTGGTAATGTGGAATTTCAGTTGTTTGATAAGTATGATGTTTCATTTGCAGAGATTAAAATGTTAGTTTCAACAACACCAGTGTTGAGAGGACCGAAAAGGAAGTTACCATTTCACATCTCTTCAAATGCATCAGATATCGCTGTAGGCATTGTACTTGGACATGAAGAAGACAAGAAACCTTATGTTATTTATTTTATTATCAAAAGTCTTACTTCTGCCGAATTAAATTACACAGTAACAAAAAAAATAATTTTAGTCGTTATACACAATATTAATAAAATTCGACACTATATAATAGGCTAAATAGTAGTTCTGTATACTGACCACTTTGCTATTAGATATTTATCCAAAAAACCAATTACTAATGGAAGGGTTACTCAGTGGTTTTTGTTGTTGCAGGAATTCAATATTATCATTAAGGATTGGCCAGGAAGAGAGAGTCATGTTGCAAATTTCTTGTCTCATGTACCCAAAACAAATAACTCCTTGAAAGTTGAAGACCAATTTCCAGACGAACACCTATTTGCTGTGACTATTAAGATGACTTGGTACACTGATTTGGTGAATTATCTAGAAGTTGGAAAATTACCAACACACCTGTCATCAAGAGAAAGAAAATTAATTGTTCAGCATAGTGCACGATTCACATGGATTGGTGGATATATTTTTCAGATAGGGTCTGATCTTCAGATCCAAAGATGTATTAGAGACGATGAAATTCACGATGCCTTGAAGGCGTGTCATGATGATCCCTGCGGCATACATTTTATAGACCGCAAAACTGGGCATAAGGTTTTACAGATGGGCTATTATTGGCCCTCAATATTCAAATATGCAAAGAAGTATGTCCAGGCCTGTGACATCTGTCAGAGGATGGGCCAACCAGACCAAGCTAATGAAATTCCCCTACAACCACAAGTGGTGGCGAGACCTTTCGAGAGATGGGAACTAGATTTTGTTGGTCCCTTTAACCCAAATCAAACCAAAAATCTTATATACTAGTTGCAACAGACTATATGACCAAGTGGGTAGAACCAATGGCCTTTCCAAACATAACTAAGGAAGCAGTCATTAAATTTCTCTTTGAAATATTTGTATGCTATGGATTACCCAGGGAAGTAATCATTAATGGAGGGTCACAATTTACATCACATAAAATCTCGGCCACTCTGCAAAATTATCACATTAAACGTATGGTTACCTACCAATACCACCCCCAGGAAAACAAACAAGTGGAGAGTACCAATAATGTCTTGGAGGAAATCTTGAAAAAAAATGTCTCAACAAATCATCAAAATTGGGTAGCTGAGCTTCCAAATGCCTTATGGGCCTATCACATAACATGGTGTAACACTACTGGATACTCTCCTTATCACCTAGTCTTTGGTAAAGAGCTTATGTTTCCAATTGAATTTCAGATCAAAACTCTAAGAATGGCCTGGGGAATTGGACTGGATCTTACAGAAGCATACACATAGCGCTTACAATAGCTCAATGAGTTAGATGAAGCACACTTGTTTGACCTTCAACACACAGATGTTATTCAGCAGTAGAGAGCCAGCTGGCACGCCAAGCATATTAATAAGAAATCCTTCTAGAAAGGTGATTGGGCACTTCTTTATGATTCCACATTTTAGGATTTTCCTGGGAAATTGCAGACAAGGTGGATGGGACCATATGAAATCAAGAAATTTTATGATAATGGAACTTTCACTTTAGTTACCATCGACGGGTATGGTTCTCCTTTTCTAGTAAATGGACATTGGTTATGGCTCTACCATCAACCGCTTTCAAAAGAATCATTTTGCCAAGAAGTAAGTAATGATCCTACTGTTCATATTTTAGCTAGATGGGAAGGTAACCCAATAGCTTCATCTCCATGAAATTGTTGTTTTTATTAGCACTGTACATATTGCATATATTTTTCTTTAAATATTTGATTGAGTTTTAAGTTTTTATTTTCTAGGAAAGTCACTATAAAGAACTTTGGAGAACACAAAAACTAGAAAGGATAACTGTAATGAAATATAATTAGCACTCTTTTTTGTTACTTATTCAAACTTCAAAATTGCTCTTGTTTCACTTTGAAAAATCCTTCAAATATAAACTTTGTTTTATACAGGAGATGAATATGTCATGTTATGCAAAAAAAAGTCGAGAAATTGCACTAACATAATGTGTGGTTGTAACTGTAGTAAATAGAAATGAATGCATGACACCGTAAACCATCCAATATATTGTATTCCCTTGATAATTGAATAAACCTAGCCATAAAATTAAATGAATTTAGTTGATGACTAATCAATCCTAGATTCGCTAAAACAAACATTTATGTGGGAGGTATCCAATTACTTAATTAAATGGTTAAATTTGAACATCATCGTCATCTTCCTCGAACGTAACAACTGTTGTTCCCTTTGTTGTGACTGTTGTTCCCTCTGTAGGTAGAGTCATTCATCGGAATGTAACAAATGTTGTTCCCTTTGTTGCGATTGTTGTTCCCCTTGGGGGTAGTGTCGTTCATCCCAACGTAATAGCTGTAGCTCCCTTTGTTTCGATTGTTGTTCATGTTGAGGGTAGAATTGTTCATTTGAATGTAGCAGTTGTTGTTTCCTTTATCTCGATTGTTGTTCCTTTTTTTGGGTAGTGTTGTTCATTCAAAATAAACAATTGTTGTTCCTTTTTGCGGTTGTTCTTGTTGTTGTTCCTTTTCCTTGAAAGTAATGATTTTTGTTTTCACCAACAACACGTGCTATTTCTATGACTACTCCTGATATGTTTGGCTATGCCTTTGCGAATGAACTTCACTAACTAATTTTTAACAACATCACTTTTAATCATCATGGTAACGATTTATCATTTTCTTTTTGAGGACTCTCTAGCATACCTTATCAAATTGTTTATGGATTGATTTTTCTGAATTATCTTAATATTGTTCATAATCCTTAACCATCGTAATTCATTTTTTTCCCCTATATATATACATATAGTTGAATGATAAATTTCCTTCACATCATAATAAGGAGTCTAAGGAACATTTTTACTTAGCATTCTTACAATTCTTACTCCATCCCACACTCTTAAGGAGTAGATGAGCCTCCCTTAATAAAGCCTTAAAAAAAAAGAGGAAAAAAAGAAATAATAATCAAATAAATAATTATAAATAAAGAAAATAACCTTCTCCCAAAAAGGATATGGGGTCTCATCATAAGTGAACCTACCACGATCATAATAAATTAACATAAGTGACATTCCCACTATGGATACCACACTAGTGCAATGGCCTTTTCCATTTAGAGTCAAAGGACAAGAGGTCTCATCATGAGTTGGCTTGTTCACTTTGTTACGATCTAGTGAGTGGCATTATTTTTATCTGGCTACCAAACCCAGATAGTGACCTTTTTGGGAAAAGACTATTCAAACTATTTATTGAGGATATTGGCTCATCTATGGGTTAAATGACAACCATGTTGAGGCTATGGGCACCTATTGGCAGTAGTGGCTCTGCCTGTGGTATTGAAGTTTATCTTAATACACTAAGTTTTTATTGTGTTCATAGAATTCCTTTCTTAAAAACGAGGCTATCATTCTTGCTATATTCAACACAAGGGAAAGTAACAAAATTATGACACGTGGCATATTTATAAGACGTGAACATATTAGGAATGCTCAAAATATTCTTCCTTAACATATTGAATATTGGTATTTGGACTTGTACTTTCCACAAAAGGTGTGATTATCATTCATGATTAAAATTAAATTGATTTTAAAGTTATTAACGATTGTTCTCCCAGCGGCAACAACGTAATAATTATACCTTAGTTGATTGGTCGTCATCATTATGTTCACACATATCGTTGGTAGAGGTCGACCTTTTCATTCATCGAGGGGTATACATTCCACATGATTATCGATAATCCATAATGATTACAGATAATGGGAAAATTCATATTTCTATATACCATTGTTGTTCTGTAATTTTTACCATTTCTAGTAATTTTCTTTCACAGGCTGGTCTAACTAGTTTTGTAGTTGGGAATGATAGTTGTGTTGAATTGTTTACAGAAGATATGGGTGGCCGAATCATTCACCGCGACCCTACATTTCTACAAGTGACTGATCAAGAAAGATAAATTCTACACCGTCTAGGGTGGACGTAACACTTTAACAGATTGCAGGGATTCAATATAAATGTCACGCTAACGTTCTTCCAAAATCTACAAGGGGGAGTCTTAACAATTCGGGGCATACAAATACTAGTTATTGATGCCATTATATCCAAGGAAACATGCCTTCCAAAAGAAGGAACACAGTGTACTGGTAAATACATAGTACTCAAGGAATATTTGGAATCCTTCACAGAACTAGGGGAGGAATTCAACAAGAAAGGAAAAGGCCTAAACCCCACTGCTCTTAGTGAACCCTAGAGGGAGCTAGTAGGCATGGTGAAGGGATATATCACATGTGACAGATGATACGATGTGGTGAGACCTCGCCACCTCAAGGTGCTGGAAGTATTGAAACAATAGTTAATGTTAAATCTATCATTCTTTTTGAATATCATGTTGCATGAAGTCGCAGGGAGAGCCCAAAAAGCCAAAGACCCTACTAATGTAATCAGTCATCACGGGTTAGTAAAATTGATAGTATATAGGGCCTTAAATCATACACAAATAACATGGGGGGATTTAATTAATCTTGACAGACCCCTGCGAATTGAGCAACCTTAAGTCCACCATGAAATTTCCCCACAAGGAATTGAGGCAGCCCAAATAGAGGGAGATAATGCCCAAATAAAAATACTAGCCTCCCAACCTGAAATGGAAACAAACCTTATTCAGTTAGTAGAAACCCAGAAAATGAAATAAGGAACATCAAAGAGGAAAAGACAAAGACCAATTTATGTTCCTAAAATCTCCTCTATAAAAAGAATAAAGGGTAAAGAGACAACACAACCTGAAAGCACTTAGGAAACTATGCAAATAGAAGAACCATCACATTAAATCCATGTAGGACAGCATGATGATATGTTTGGAAGATATTAAGAGAGTATGGCCCAAGTGTTGGGAAATTTGGGAATATCACTTATTGAGGATATAGACAGGCCAGAATAATCCCAAGCTCCAAACTCCCCTCCTTCACAATTTTCCTATGATCTTCCAAATATGGCGATGCCATCCTCTCCTAGGTGAATAGTCCTTTAGAAAAACAAGATCACCCATAAGATACAAGTAATCAATTACTAATTGATAAACATGGGGAATACCTTGAAATTCCCCTTGAATATAAAGAAACAATAGAAAAAGGCAATAACAGAATAAAAAAACTGGAACATGAAAATAAGAAATTGAGGAATAGGGTCAAGAAAATAAAGGCATTAAAACAAAAATTTGGCAGATTGAAAGAAACAATTAGACAACTTAACAAGCAGTTGGAACAATCTAACAAAGCCCATAAGAAGCAGAAATCTAAGAGGGCTAGAGTACAGGGAAGAAATCCACTTCCCAAAAGAGAAATTCACACTAATTATGTTGAAACTCAAACAAAGTTTTATGCTCCTTTAGAAACAGTTGAAATAGAAACTCAGACAGATTCTCTAACAACAATATAAACAATTGTTTATACTGAATAAGTATGTCATTCCCCTGAACATGATGCCACTATTAGAAGGTTGGAAGCATAATTGGAACAATCCCAACAAACCCTAACCCAATGTTGAAATCAAATGGTGACAGTGACAGAACATCAAAAAGTTGCCAGACAACTCTGAGCCATGTCAGCAACTTAGAATGAAACCTTTGCTAAGCTCAGAAGATCTAAATAAAAGGTAAAGAAAGTGCAAGGTCAGCTTGATGAACCTTTGGATAAAATAAAAAATGTTTTCTCCATTTATTCTTATATATTAGCTTGCAGGGCCCCTACTACTAATTATGCCCTATTTCTATTAAAATGTTATTCGTTACTAAAATTGAAAGATATTAGGGTAGTCACACCTTATGAGTTTACCATTGTCTCTAATTTTGTTTCATTCTTTAAAGAACAAGAAGATGTAGTACAATACTTTTTGTGTGAACTATATCTTCATAATTTCATTCTAGAAGAAAACAGAAATGAGAACCACAATAAATTCAGTAGGGATATCCAATTTCAGGGATTTTTGTCTTTTGCCAAAAACCAACTCGGGTGGGCCAAAGTACATAAGGTCTTCATTAAAAGAGAAAATGGGCTAGACTTATGGATCAAAGGGGAACCTCCTAAACCCTTTGATACCATTATGCAACATAGAGAATTCATGAAGAGGGAGAAGATCGTAGACTCTTTATCTCCCATCCATAGACATGTTGTACATTCAGGGTTGCAATTTTTTGGAGAAATTAGAGAAGGATCCCTTTCTGCTACCAAATTAAGATGGAGTGTCTCTTCAAATGAAGTCCAGAACAGGGAATCATTTGGTTTCAGTAATTTTCAAGCATTTTCTCTTAGGTTAGAGAGGAAATCCAAAATGATCATGGAAGAAGGGCCTTCCTGGATTGGATGTAGGTACAATCCCCCCATTATTTGGTATCCTCTAGAGGGTTATCAGAGTGTTTATGAATTTGTAAGAAAAGGGAATATGTTTCTTTCGAAGAGCTTAAAGGTAAGCATGGGTTCAAGAGACCTAGAGAAGAGACCTCTCCACCCTTCAGTATTACGTATTTTCATATAAACTCTCTTGTTGCATGAGGACATGAAAAAAGGTAAGCCAGAGGTTATGTTGGGTTGATAAAAAGGTATAAATATTCTCCTTGTTACTTTGGTTTGTGATATACTCTTTGTTGAATTTTCTATTAATTTGAAGTAATTAGGGAAGAAAATGGTTAAAAATCTCTTAGGAAATAATATTAAATGATATTAGATATTTTCTTAAATTTGGTTTGAATTGTTTTGATTTTATGCAGAAATGGACAATTGTTGTTAACTAAATATAATTAAGAAGATCATGAATATGCACAAACCATTGAAGGTCGAAGAAATCAGGCACAAAACGGTTCAAAGGAAGATTGACTTTTTATCTTGCAATCTTCATAAATAGTAAAAGAAATCTTGAGGATCTCTCGATCCTTGGGATAGATTAATTTACTTATCTCATTGTAATATATAAAGAATAGTGAACGATAGAGAGATAAATAGAATTCATATCTCTTAGTTGTTGACACTCTGTACAACAATCCCATTGTAAATGAATTATCAATTACGAAATTAATGGAAGCTTTAATCGTTTTGATCATTTATGCATACTAAGTTTTTTGTAGCAGTATCTTCTGAAGACCATGGGCCGAGTTGACAAGAGATACTGTCTCATCTATAATCTTATCATTTATGTTATAATTTTGCAATCTGATATTCCCTTCAAACAATTAAGATAGACTCATTAAATGTGTTGATTCTTTTATGAATTGGTTATGTTGTTCCATTTGCAGAAGAGTAGATGTTCCATTTGAAGATTATCGATTGTTGTTCCATTTCCATTTGCTATTAATTTATCGCTTGTTAATACCTTTCATTTAAATTCACATTTGTTTTTCTTTTTTCATTTGTTGTTCCTTTCGTTTAATTCAAAATTGGTGTTCCTTCTTAAATATTCAGTAGATCGTTGTTCCTTTCCAACAGATTAATTAATCATTGAGAGATTGATTCATTAAATGTTTTCATAGACTAAATTGTTGTTTCTTAGATAGATGAATGAATTCATTAATTGATTGATGTTTTGATTCATGGTATGTTATTGCTCAAAAAATATTTATGTCGATTGAGTTATTAGTTTCAGATTTTGTAGTTAATTCATGAATAACTTGATTATTGTAGTAATTTAGATAGACTTAGATTTGTTGTAGATGGACTATATACATGATTTAAACCTCTACAACTCTCTGCATAGACTTTAATGACAATCTTGAAAGAAACGGTGGATCCTCGATTGATAAATTAAAGTCAGACTAAGGTTTTTTTTAGAACATATTTAGAGACCAACAATCATCTATGACATTGTTTGAAGAGCATAATAAGTGAAAGGTCATAACATGGTTGGTGAGGTCTTCCCTCGGTTTTCCTTCAAACTTTAGGATGTCTGAAGGCAACTTGGTAGGCATATTTGGCCAAGTGGCATCATGTAAAATGGGATCATTCGTGAGTTTGGTTAAATCAGGAATGTTGAGGGATGACATGTATGGCATAGGGAGATTTGGTGGAGGATTAGTTCCAACCATTGTGTGTGTAGGTAATGGGACTGTCCCTTAAGAGGGATTTGGTGGGTTTGTATTTATCCCTTGAGAAGAAGTTTGTCCCCCTCCTCCTTTTGAAGGAGAACCAATATAAGGATTTCCTTGGATATTTGAACCAAGCAAGGTGGAACCAAGTAAAGTCGATCCAAATATAGTAGCACTCATGGGGGTGTGAGATGGTGTGGTTGGTGAGGTGGTGAGACTAGGGACTCCTCCTAGAATAGGAGGGATATTATACAAGCATATAGAACGATGGGCATTTTGTGGTTCCCCTATGGTTCTGACTAGCAAAATCAATGTGTGAAACTTGTGACAAGAGAGAAATAAATGAACAAGATATTTTTATAGTTTTGACCTTCACACTATTTATAGTTTTGACCATGGTGGATTTTGACCGCATTGGGGAAAAACAAATGCTCATGTCCTAAATGACCTATCTTCCTTCCTCTCAATTTAGCACTGAGCCTTCCAATAGCACTCGACAGTGGGGTCTGAACCCACCTAAAGAGGAACTAGTGAAGGTTGAATTAATCATTTATAATGAGGGGTAGAGGGTGCATATCTCRAAAGAGATGGTGATATTTCCYAATATCCTCACAAAATCTGATCAAKATGCGATTGCAGCCCATAACCACCACCTGGGTAGATATCGTATGTTTGGCCATTAAGTACCTCGGTCAAAGTGCAAAATTTAGATTTTTGGCCTAAGAAATGGGTCAYGGGATGGATACCCTCACAAGATTTGGGTGACTCAAGGAGGGATGCACAGAAAAATCAGAACTCGACCTTCGACCCTTCATGGGTATCTCCTGCCTTATGTTATAGGAACACTTGASTTGGAGGATTTTAAAAATCCCTATTATCAACTTCTATTGTTTCAAAATGTGAGAATCTGATAACGGGGGGTTATTTGGATGCCTACCCCCTGATATCCTACCTAGACTAAAAAAMTTCTTTTGGCACCTCCTGTGGAGGAAAATTTAGTACRTYCTTAGAAACGTTTTAGATGGAGTGGGCTAAGAGATTGGGGTCATGGACCAACCTTGTTTGAATTAAATTGGTGTGGATAATTTCCAAAGAAGTAGTCGGATATTTTAGAATTCCTTTGAAGTATGTTGTGGGTACTAAAAAAGAAAGCTTACTTCGACCTCCACTTTTTAATAGAAATTATGTGTGTGATGAGTGGCTTTGTGTGCAAGAAATTGAAAAGTGTGCAAAAGATTTTTAATAAGTTAAGTGTAAGATTGTAGCATGTGGACTTCATGTGGTCCTTACAAATCTTCTTACCTAGCTTACTATGTTTCCTTGGTACAACCTTGTAGAATATTTAAAGCTCTAAAGAACTAGCAATATGGACATATGGGTCCTTACTTGATCCTTTAAACTCCCTAGAATGTTGTCTAAACTAGAAAATATTTTGAAACTATCCTAGGATTGTAGACATGTGGGCATGTATGGGCATGTTACTTGATTTTTTAAACTTTCCTAGAGTGTTGTCTAAACTAATAAAGCTTTTAGAAAATATCCTAAGATTGCAAACATGTGGGAATGTATGGGCCCTTACAAATATTTAAGATGATTTCCAAAACTAAGAGGTACCCTAGGGGGGCTTTGTCCCCTCCTAATGATTTTTTAAGGAAGATGAAATTTCCTTTCAACCACCTTTTATGATTCTCGAGATCACACTTGGGTACAGGGAAAGAGCATACTTGAGGGTTAAAATTGATTTCTAGTCATAAATTAATTGATTGTGTTTTGAAAAAGAAATAACTTCAACTCAAAATTTTAAATGCCAAATGAGACATCCATTTGGCAACAAAGCAAAGAGAAGAATAGTGATTCTTTTTACCGCTATGCGCTTATGTTAGATAACCTTTATTGTGAGAAATGACTCTAAGTGAAGTGTGGTTTCTTTACAAAGTGAATGAAATTAAAAATTGAAGGCAAGGGGCCCTCAAATCACTCATAAAAACCCTTACAATTTTGCAAAAATTGAACTTATGCACGGGTTGTAGTTCTGATAGGCACGCAGAGGGCACAAAATATGAAAAATGTGCAGAATGCACATCTGTGTGCCTTGAAATCCATGGGCTTCTTGTCACACATCAGGAAATAAATTTCCAAGTGGAATTCTCTTTCCTTGGCTCTGAATTTTGACTTTGGAAGACTGGATTAGGCCGGTTTTGGTACCTGCATATCCAACCAATTAGAAATAAGTGATCTCAAGACTTAAATAGGGAGGAATTTGATACCATTTCCTAGTATGGTTGCCAATCTGTTGTGCTGGTTTTTTCACATGGGTGAGCAAAAAAACAACACTTACTTTCCTAGTTAAGTTAGCTAAACAAGACAGAGGTTTGTGAGTTTATTAGATAACAGAATACACATGAAAAAAGGAAATAAAACTAAAAACAAAGAGAAAAAAATGTTAGAGAAGCTTGTAAGAACTAGAACCATGAAAAGCAAAAAATGACCATCATATAGCTACCAATGGATCAATATATTGATAGGATAACACTGTAGAGAAAGGCAGGGAGTTATGAATCCGCTCTTTCTTTTTGGGAGGGATCTTGAATTCCATAATAGAGATCTCTTCTCTTCATGCAATGGCAAGTGACAATGGTGAAGAAATATAATGCCAATCCTCTCAAGAGGTGAGTAGAATGGCCCTTACTATAGTGCTTGAATGATTCCAAGAGAAAAGAGGATTCTTCAAGAAGAATTCTTCCAGCATAACAATACCTTGAAGTTATTATTTTTCTAGCACACCCATGGCACATATTTATAGTTTCCATCCATGGAAAGATACAACTGGTTCATAGTGTGAACAAGGGGCCTTTTAGGGCACTTCCTAGCCCTTGACCAGCCTCTAAGCTAGATTTTGATTATATATGAGAGTCAAATCGTGTTGGGGGTCGGACTAGAAGTGGTTGAGAGGCCTACAAGATTCATAAATGTGTCATTCATGAGAAGTGTGTGGATTTTCTCGTAGACATTCGTGCATCTTGTGTAGAGTGCATGATTAGGTCTGTGTTAGCCTACACACTTTGTGCGTTCTTCTTTTGGTGAATTTGCACACTTTAATTTTTGAACGAAGTGTATATTTTTGTGCCTTTTTGATGGATTTTGATGTTGTAGGTGTACTAATTGCTGCTGGAATTGATGTCTTTCTTCAACCATTGTGTGCAATGTTGCAGACAATTTTTCAGTGATAACACTTGGGAATAAATCAAGCACAACAAGCATAGAATTAGTATCATTTATGAAAAGGATTTCACCTTTCATAATCTGGATTACACCAAAATGATCCAGTTTCATAGTGCTAGATTCAAAGAAATTTTAGATTCAGCTGCTCCAGTTCAATAACCGATTCTGATATACCAACATTGTCAATGAGTTGGCCACATGGAATACCAGTTCTTCAATATTCATCCTTATGAGCATTGTAGATAGCACAATCATCCTTCAGATAGGTATTTTAAATGCAAGAAAATTGCAATAGTAAATAACCATAATGGGTGGACGTCTTCTTGACAATGGTCTTCAATAGTCAAGAAGATATGTCAATCATACCGAAAAATTCACTCTCAAGTATTTACAATCTTGCAGTGGACTTATTTTTGTCCTCTCACCTTGTCCCTGATAGGGGGGAACAACATCAACAATTAACAATTAAGCTTCAAGTTTTGAATCCATATCAGTTTATTAGTGAAAAGAGAGTGTGATTTGTTTGAGGTTTTCCTTAAATCGCCACTTAGTAGAAGAATTACAACTTCTACTAGACAATCAATTGTGGTTTTTGTTGGCACAGGGGAAGACCCAAGGTTCAATGCTTCAACAACACACAAACAAAACCCTAACTACCGGCCCTTTCAACAACACCTACGAAGCAGATGAAGTCTCACCCAAGGTAGAGGAAGGGGGGGTTGCAGGAATCAGGTGTTTACAACCAAGTCGGGACATAGATCTGTGATTATAATACTTAATAGAGCACTTAGCCAATAACATGCATTAATTATTGAACCTTATTCACATCGTAGGTCAAATCCTTATTACATATCAACATAGTAGCAATCAAGATTACGCACATCCAATATTTTAGAACATAGCATTAGCTCAGATCTAGCATTCAAATATCATAAATCACTAAGCATCCATAGATCTATCTATCATACATCAAGATCAATGCACTAAGCAGATAAACACATAAACAACATGAGAAATATTTCACAAAGCACATCATAACACAAATATATGTGGTTCACCCCAGTGTGGGGCTACGTCCACCAAATTCTTCTTATCTTATTTATTAATCTTCAATATTTCTACATTCTTCGGCTCTTGCGTACAAATCCACAGAGTGCAACTCCACAGAGGACAGTAGATTTGCACACAGCCCGCCAGATCCTCCTTCCCAAAATCAGGTCAAGGCACAGAGCCAACTCCTTATTAGCATAGAGCCTTACACAGTCTCTACACAAAGCCTCTTACAATTACTTGCCCTGAGCCAAAAAAACTCAATACAACACTTAGCTAACACCTTTTACATATTCTTGTACAAAGCCAACTTAGACAGACTTCGCTCTAAGTCCTCTCTACTTATTTATACATTACAAAAGGCCTAAAAATGGGTAAACCCATGGGACAACATTCCATACCCATTACATAAACCCTAAAAATCCCCAAAAACCCGCAAAATAGGTGAGATCCCACGATCTCAACTCTGACTGGGCGCTCCATCTTCGACCAGCCTTTCGAAGTCCCAAAAATGGTCAAACACGACCAATGTTTCCTCAAAACTTGGTCAAGGGCCAACAGGCCCCCAACACTCACATGTGACTCATCCTGAGTCACTCATATTTGGGAAGGTCTACTTTGAAGGCCTCGATATTAGCTCGAGATACCTCGACTTGATATTTCTCTAGAGCCTCCTACTCGATGAACTCCTAAATGACTTGCACGGTGACAAGCCTTTCTAGGCATTGTTCCACTTTCACAACTAGTTGGTCTAGCTGCGAGACTTGTAATTCAAGTTCTTCAAAAATCATGCATACTTCATCCTGCACCGGCTGGAGTTTCTGTGTCACCTCCATGACTTTTCTCTAGATGGTAGTAACCTACTATTGGACTATGCACTATTCTTGCAACCTCTTCATCTTCTCAACTGTAGTAAGCAGCTTCATCTATGCTTGTATCATGGATGCCTACTGCTTCGTCTCCTGGAGTTGTGCTTCCAATTTCCTCATCTCTAGATCTTTTGAAAGGTTCTCATAGGTCTGTGCACTTTGATCACTTAGTTTCTTACACTCTGAGGAGAGTGCCCTAATTATTTCTACTACGTTCCTAGAATCTACTTCCCTCTGCTCACATACTTCTTGCGGAGTGCTTGACACTACTTGGATTTCTAGCTCCATTACTCTTGCTTGGAGATGTTGAATGGCCTCAACGAGCGTCTCCATTTGTATCTCATCGAACTCTTCTTCCTCTTGTGCCAATCCCAGTGCAGAGTGAAGTTCTTTAGTCACTTCCTCCTTGATCACAATCTTCTCTGTGAGCAGTTGGCCTTTTTCTTCCTATATCTTCTCATTGTTTTGCTCAAAATTCACCTAAATTTCATTTTTCTCCTTCTACGCAACTCGAAGTTTCTCTAGGACCTCCTCCTTTTATTAATTTAATGTCTCTGTGGCCTTCTCCTTTTCTTCTTGGATCCGACGGATTCGAGCCTCGGTTGCATCTTCTAGCCTTCATAATTGGGTTGGCTCATCCCCCAATTCTACACTTTCTGTTGAAGAAGGTGCAGTAGGCATTGTGTGGCTCGAATGGATAGTTGGTTGTATGTCTTTGAGATCCTTCTCTATTTTTTCATACAATGTTTCTTTCTTTGCTTCATGTCTTTGCAGGATATCCTCTGAAGCGTCTTCTACAGATGTGATGATGAGCTCGATATTGTCCACTGTGAGCACATTTTGTGACTGAGGCTTATTGACTCATGTCTTCTTCCGTGCTGAGGGTTTCTATGGAGAAACCTTCCTTTTATTTGATGTCTCGGCCTCTGTAAGGGGATCCTTTGGTGGTGTCACTTCACCTTTTTCTTTCTTCTCTCCTTCTTCCCCTCCTTCTTCTTGGTTCAATTTGTCTCCTCCTCCTCCTCCTCGTGAGTCCGACCTACTTTCCTCTAAGGCGTTGTCTTCCTCATAACTTCCTATGTCCTAAACTTCCTCCTTTTTCTTATTTTTCTTTACGTTGCTCTATCCATCATACTCAGTCTGGGTGACCAAAGGACTTATGATGATGTCGAGGTCAGATATTTCAGCATCTTCGACTAGTACAAGGAATTTTGTTGTCCATTCCTTAGTGATCTCTTCCATGTCTTCCTTAGTCAACTTATAGTAAGACTGCATCTCCTCCTTACTTTCATCCTTACACGCGGTGATGTAGACGAAGTGTTGCTTTGCGCAGAACTTTGCAAACGGTCTATACTGATGGAGTTTATTCGGTGTCATTCAGAGGAATGATTCAATGGTGTGATTTAGCTATAGGTAGTAAGCATGGAAGACAACATTCGAGTGCCACTACTTCACCATGTCATTCTTGTACCACAAGGTGGAGAACCTTGTGGTCAATGGCTCCGATGGCTTGACTTCTGGGAAGGTTGCTCCTTCCGACATTTTCCAAGAAACAAATGCAATCAGTACCAATAGCCAACTAAAGTGAAACTCATACCCTTGATCTTGCACTTCGTGATAGTCCTTTTTTAGATCATTGACAAGGTAACTCACCCAATTTAACTGCATTCCTTATACACATTTCCCTGTGTTAGGAACCAAATATCAATATAGCATAGAAAAACCTCAAAATAAGTACTCAACACTTTGAAAAAGAGAGAAATTTAGATAATAAGCCTCTTTGAGGAGGAAACCTCCTTATGCCCACATAAATGTTCAAATACAAGATGATTCCAAATGAAAATGTCTCCTTCGTATATATAGGAGACTAGGAGGTATAATTACAACTAATGGACTAAATCCGACATAAATAAAATA
>JZKD02S2121264.1:7820-21414 GCA_000966675.3 Picea glauca
CTTTTGGGGCTTCTAGATGACATATGAGGGTCCTCCAACTTCGTAAGGCCATAACTCTCAAACCGTGAGGAGTTATGTGAAGTTCCACATACCACCAGAATTGGAATGACATGTGATATCCATATAGAATATTATTATCTGAAAATATATCATAACTCATATTGTTATCTATCAAACAAACTTGGGTCCATTACCCAAACCTGGGGTCTCCAACTTCTTATGGCCATAACTCTCTAACCGTGAGGAGTTATGTGACATTCCACATACCACCGGAAATGGAATGACAAGAACTATCCATCTAGGATATCATTATTCCACAGTTAAGCATGGGTTCTCTTACTCTGCAAAGTGTCTTCTCATGAGGGATTTCACCATAAGGGGATCACTTTGGAGTTCATCCATCTTTACTTGTTATCAACCATGACAAA
The DNA here is from genome assembly GCA_000966675.3 of Picea glauca. NCBI lineage: Eukaryota > Viridiplantae > Streptophyta > Pinopsida > Pinales > Pinaceae > Picea > Picea glauca. Next base: position 8,249 of record JZKD02S2121264.1, read on the forward strand.
ACAATAATGAGTCATATTTACATCAAACAATATTGGGTCCATTAACGAAACCTTTGTGCTGTGGGGCTTTCTTCAAGGGTTGACATCAATGAAAACCAATCTTAATCAACACTTTCTAGCAGTTGAAGATTCTATTAGGTCTTCTTACATTGACTTGTTAATATTTATTAAATAACCATTATTAACTAATGTTGACCTTTATTACATGGAAAATATATTATTCTACTTATGTGAGGGGTTCGGTAGGTTATGTCCCTAACACAAAAAGGGATTCAAAGTACACTCTTTCACCTTAAGTGTTCCTATACTTATAAACATTGATTGATTTGGTCCTCAAGAAGATATTGATGACTGTAATAATTCAAAATTTATTAAATTGCAATGACATAAAATAAATGCAAAAAAATGAGATGTCAAACCAATCTAATTTGAAGGTTGTAAATGAACAACTGAATGTATCTAACAAAAGAGAAATAGAGAAAACATCTAATCCATCCAAGTGTAAATCACACTACATGTATATTGCTAGTAAAAGGCTATAAATGCTATAACACATAACCAAATAGAAATTGCAAACTAAACTAACTAAAATAAAGTACAAACCAACTTCACATTCTAGATTGGTGGGCCCTTTCCAACTTGGTAAGCAATATTATCTAATTACAATCACAATATTATAAAGACACCATTAATCAGAAGCCCACTTTGTATTAAGAATGACTTTTCCAATCTACAACAGTCTCATCAATCCATACATGTTGCACTACAAACGAAAGCAACAAATCACACAACTCTTTACAATCTTATTTCCATAGTTTTGACTTACATTATAGGATGGATACATATATAGGAAAAGACCAATTGAGGAGATGAACATGATCCCCTATTCTCCCATGGAACAAAGAATCAAGAATAGACATGATAACAATCATATCAAACTTATGTGATCTCGTATAAAAATTAGGACAAACTTAGAAGATATTGGAATAATTTGAAAATAGGTCACAATAGTAAATTTGAGCAAACTCATATTAGAGAATCACCCTCAACTCCCATATCTTTCACTTTCTGAGAAATCCACCCTCTTCTATATCTTAACTGTTCTTATGCATGTGCACAATCTTTATCCCAAAACTTTGGGTGCCAACATGCCCTTAACACTATTACTTGGATTTTCCTAGAGCTAATGGCCTTAGTAACGGTGTGAATTCACAAACTCTTTTAATTTTTCCATGGGATGATGATACATGCATAACATCTTGTGTGTGGCCTCCTTCAAATAACTATGGAAAATGAATTCTTTGATTTTGAGGATTACCTCTTGTTGTGTAGGAGGTTCTGAAGGTTGTACATAACTGGGCACTAATGCTAACCCAATATAATGTCTATCTCTCAATATTGTATTGAATGTACCAACTCCAAAGGACCATGTCCAATGTGTGAATTAAATGATGGACCCATTGGGAATGAAGGAACTTCTTTGTTGTCCAACGATGTTCAAAATCGAAAATGGGCTCCTAGGGATCTTCATTACCCTTATACTGATTGGCCAGTTCAGACTCAAAAATGGGCTAGAATATGAACTTTATGAATTTAAACACATTTTCCCAGTCCTGTATATTTTCACTATGTGTCACCCACCATTGCACAGGTGTTCCTCACACTATGACATCCATGTCCCAAACCCATTGATCTTTTGGCACAATTTTCTCCATATGTGATAAGAATGTGTCTATCATCCATGTCCCATCAAACCTCGGGGAATCACATCATTTAGATACAATAACACATACTACTTTCATTATTGATGCACATCCCTGAGTAGATACTTCATACACATTATTTTTCCACCTTTCCATGGCATCCTCCAAATCAGTATCATAAGAGTTTATATTTCTCCAACTCAACTCCCCATTCATCATGGTATTGACATAATCCTCTTCGCTTCTAGTGATTTTATAGATGTTTTCAATAATAAAGATTTTTGAATCCTCATTCATGAGCTCATTGTATATGTCACCTTCATTTGTATCTAATGGCATAATTACACCCAAGGCGTTCATCTCAAATGATAATTGTCTCTTCTTCAAATTCAACACAACATTATTGTAGAATTCCTAATAAATACCAAGAAGGTAAAGGTAGGTATCTAATTCATACATAACCTCAATAACCTCAAAATGAACCTTAGTATTCACTCCTTTGATGTTCACTTTGACCTAGTCTAGCTGACCTATAATATAGATTCTATATTGATTTTACAGCAGAAGTTGAATGAGTGACCATACCAATTTTGATCTACCCATCAAATCTTGGGATTTATTTGGAAATATGTTCACATCGGATCCCAAATCCAACATGACATTGTCAATCTCATAGCTTCCAAGTTCAGTCATCATATTGAAATCTCTCCTTTGTGCTTCTATTTACTAACATGGAACACATCCCTTTCTGGTAGGGGGATAATATAACTATATTTTTCCTTTCTTCCCCCATGTAGGTGCTAACATGTGTGTCAAATATATTGCAACATCATGATCATTTAACATCTCAAACAATAGTGAAAGAAGTTACTTACTTGATCTTTGTTATTTTCTTCACAACCCATGTCACACAATGCTTCTTCGCATGCCATGCACTTCAAATATTCACACATGTGCTCCTTTATTTACCTCTATTCAACCAGTCGTAAGTCTTCTTGTCTACGAGATTCTTCCAGTGAACTCTACATCACGCACTTGTTGACAGGTGTTAGTGACACACTGTCAACTGGAAGGTCAAATCCGGACCAGGGTTGTCTAAATAACCCAATCCGTTTGGAATGAAATGACTTGACGGGTTTAATGGCTGCATTGGCCAACTAAAGTCCTAAAAATAATAAAAAGAAATGAAACTAATATATAAAGCTATAATACCAAGAATATAAGTCTAATAATTTACAAACGTCGAAATAAAAAGATGGAATATGTGCATATGATTATAAACAGTGCATATACAATTTACAAGATTTACTGGATATCTTACGAAATATATGCTTTTGTAAGTGTTTGTAAAAAAGATAAGGAAAACACATACTTTTTTCTGTTTTCTGTCTAATATTTAAAATCTAAAAAAACTAAAGAATACTAAATGAATATTATTGAAACAAGAATAGATGAACAATTAAAGCTAATTCAAGCTGTTCCTATTTCATTGATAAATAATCTAACTAAAGAGCTAGTAAACTAACCTGTGATTAATCAATTAAAATGAATTTATTCTCCTGTGCAATTCAAGCTCCTAGTTATCCCACTTATTAGGGAAACATGTAACATAACATAGCTAATGCTCACATAACAAACTCAAAGGTTCTTTGGAACAAGAATATAACAACATATTGATAAAATATAGAGATCCGGTGATCTTATGATAATGAACACTTATAATAAAGGAAACTTAATACAAAATATTCATATAATCCATCATCCAATATCCAACATAAATCAACAATATTTAAATGAAATATTTGATGACAGATGTAATATGGAAAAATAGATTATATACATCATCAAAATACTCAATAATATGAAATACCATACGATAACCATAATAAAGTTGCATCAAACGTAATAACATTTCATAAGATAGAAGTAAAAACATAACAGAGTAAGCGTCACATAGGTTTAAAGCCAAGTAGTGAACAACCTCTCCATATCAATCTTCCAAAATCATATGTCCATAATGTATCCCATCCCAAGATGTCCCTTCACTACTAAGAGTGACCAATATTTAAACTAGTTCAAGATTCATATACTTTTATCATACAAGATAGAGTTGAATCCACAAAAATAGATAGTATTACAAAAATAGTGAAATTAGAAACCACTCATGTATGAGTTGGTTTGTCAAAAATAAACCAAAGTTTTATGAACATAAAAGACATACACTACTGAATAATAGAGCGTATCATCCAAGGTGTTTGCTCCATGCAATTAGCATCATAATCATCAATTTCCTGTAGATAGCAAAACATATTTGATATTTATAAAATGATGCTAACTATTATTCAAAAATAGGTTGGCTACATAATCATAGATTATGCAGCTAGTATTATTATTAGCAAAAGAAATCAAAATTAAATCTCCCTATTTTGATTTTTCATAAAAGAATGGAATAAAATCAAACAAAATTGCTTTTACCATTAGAAATTAGTAAATGAAGGAACAAACAATTCTGAATTTATGATGGCTTTGAAACTGGTTGTATTTTTTATGATTATATTACTGGATCTCTTGATTATTTTATTTTCCCTTTTTGTGTATGCTTTCAAGTCTTGGTTATCTCATTCCAATTGATCCAGGTGGATATCGGTGGCCACCCACCTTTTCCAACTGGCTCAAAACAGTTTTCTGGCAATTTTGGCAATTTACTATTTTTAGCAGGTTTTAACTTCCGGGGCCATTTTGAGGGCCCGAATGAAGGTTTTTATATATTGAGGTTATCAATAATAGTTGAAGGAATGATTGAGCCCCCAAAATGAATCTTCTTGACGATACCTTTCCAACAAGCTATCACACACCTAAAACATAGATCGTATGCAAAAGTTACGACCCCAGGAAGTTGATGTACTCACTTACCCAAACGGGGCCCATGTGACTTTTGGTGCTTCATATCCTAGGGTTAAGTTTTTGGATGTCTAAGGTTTTTGGAATTTCTACTTATTGTAAAAAGGCCTTTAGAGCCTCATTGTAATCATCTTCTTGCGAATGCGAGTAGCCGTCACATCTCTTCTCAGAGATAAGCTGCCACCATTCTAGCGAATCTTTCACTTTGTATTGTTACAATCTCTGTACATTTCTTTCATTAATAGGAATTGTGTATTACTCTTCCTCTATGTTTATGGTTGCATCTTTGATATATTTATGTTATATTATTGAATATCTGAGATATCTCTGTGCATTTCTTTATTATACCTCCGATCTCATTTCGTGTTGAAAATAATCTGGATCACCAATAGAGAATTTTGAGAAGCTAGACATTTTACTTGCGCCTGTAAGAGCATAATATCCCTATAATAGCACTCTATCCAATATAAGCAACTGTCACAATGCACTGGTGTAATGGAAGATCAATGTGGAATACAGTCGGCAATGGATATCTCATGTTTCCCTGTGGCTTGTTCTAGGTCATGAATAATGCCTACAAAACCCTCCTTTCCTTTGAGACGCAATGGCAATTTAGACACAAAGTCATACTATTCAAACTGGGTAATAGCCTCGTTCTTGGGACATTGGCTATCCAGATCTTCCTGAGCCAAGAAATCATTTATCTCTTTATATGAACATTGATCATTGACATCGATTATAGAGATTGAGCTCAAATGATCTCTTTTTAGATTCCTTAAACTCCTAGAAATCAATCAACCAGACCTCTTATTCCTAAAATTCAAATCAGAGTTGTGTTGTTTCTTACCCTTGGGAATTTTCTTTACAACAGGATTATCATTACTCTTCAGATTAGGTTTGTTTGTAGGAACGAGGGAAATTTTTCCTTTTAATTCACCAACTACTTGTTCCAAATATTTCCTGGGCGAAAAATTACATGGTAATTTCTTAACCGTAGGGGTTTCCACAACAATAGACATTGGTTCATTAAATTCTGAGCCACCAGGTGCATTGAAAACCTGGCTTTTGGTCACTAGTCTGTCCAAAATGGGGTTTACAATTAAAGACGGATTGACTGTATTGTCGACCTAGGTGAAGCCATTTCGGCTTAGGAAAATCTCCTAATTGTCCCCAATTTTCGACAAGTGAGAAATCAACAGGATTTTAATGAGTCCGTGATGAAAAAGAATCGACATAGAGTTCATGCTCTATCACTTATAACATTTAGGCATTTTGTAAAGGCTCATTAATAGGTAGAATGACATGTTCATCTCAAACCCTATGAATAACATAAGCAACTGAATGTGGTATAGAAAAACCAACCCATATCAGCCTTCACATGTGATAATCTGTTTCAAAATTAAAAATGAGGTTGTGCCATCTAGGTTTCAGAAAAGCAATGGGAATACCTTTTGGACAACAAGTGGATTTGCGGGAAACCATGAACAAGATCCATGGAACATCCTCCATTTTAGCATTCTTAAGCCACTTTTCTCCTTTCAATGGGAGTCTTGTCACCCGACTTATGAAATATTCTGTTATTTCCAACTACACATCCTCGACCTTGGCCCTAAAACCATCAAAAGTCCATGCAAAGGCCTGTGCAACCAAGAGGTTCTAGCCTTCAAATTTCCTGAGGAATAAATACCACCTGTGAGCCTTCAGGTCATCTATTACATCATCATGGGAAAGAAGGGCTTGGAAACCATTTGGCTCGATTCGAACCACAAATGACATTGCCACCGTGAAATAGATACAATGGATATCAGAGGAGGTAGGTTTTGGCTTCCAAAAGATGAGCAACAAAGAGAGATCTGTGCGAAATGTAATGGCACAAAAACTGCAAAGTTTGGGGACTGTCATAACTTGGAAAAATGAGTTGGTGAAAATGAAAAACTAGAGGGCTCGCAGAATTATGAGCCATTACCCTCGATGAATACCAAACCCTCCAACAATACCAAACCCCAAATCGCATAATGAATGATCTCATTAATTCTCAGGACATCAGGGTGGATTGAAATCATGGGTACAACATGCCTGTACCANCACACTACATGTATATTGCTAGTAAAAGGCTATAAATGCTATAACACATAACCAAATAGAAATTGCAAACTAAACTAACTAAAATAAAGTACAAACCAACTTCACATTCTAGATTGGTGGGCCCTTTCCAACTTGGTAAGCAATATTATCTAATTACAATCACAATATTATAAAGACACCATTAATCAGAAGCCCACTTTGTATTAAGAATGACTTTTCCAATCTACAACAGTCTCATCAATCCATACATGTTGCACTACAAACGAAAGCAACAAATCACACAACTCTTTACAATCTTATTTCCATAGTTTTGACTTACATTATAGGATGGATACATATATAGGAAAAGACCAATTGAGGAGATGAACATGATCCCCTATTCTCCCATGGAACAAAGAATCAAGAATAGACATGATAACAATCATATCAAACTTATGTGATCTCGTATAAAAATTAGGACAAACTTAGAAGATATTGGAATAATTTGAAAATAGGTCACAATAGTAAATTTGAGCAAACTCATATTAGAGAATCACCCTCAACTCCCATATCTTTCACTTTCTGATAAATCCACCCACTTCTATATCTTAACTATTCTTATGTGTGTGCACAATCTTTATCCCAAAACTTTGGGTACCAACATGCCCTTAACACTATTACTTGGATTTTCCTAGAGCCAATGGCCTTAGTAATGGTGTGAATTCACAAACTCTTTCAATTTTTCCATGGGATGATGATACATGCATAACATCTTGGGTGTGGCCTCCTTCAAATAACTGTGGAAAATTAATTCTTTGATTTTGAGGATGACCTCTTTTTGTGTAGGAGGTTCTGAAGGTTGTACATAACTGGGCACTAATGCTAACCCAATATAATGTCTATCTCTCAATAGTTTATTGAATGTACCAACTCCAAAGGAACATGTCCAATGTGTGAATTAAATGATGGACCCATTGGGAATGAAGGAACTTCTTTGTTGTCCAACGATGTTCAAAATAGAAAATGGGCTCCTAGGGATCTTCATTACCCTTATACTGATTGGCCAGTTTAGACTCAGAAATGGGCTAGAATATGAACTTTATGAATTCAAACGCATTTTCCCAGTCCTGTATATTTGCACTGTGTGTCACCCACCATTGCACAGGTGTTCCTCACACTACGACATCCATGTCCCGAACCCATTGATCTTTTGGCACGATTTTCTCCATATGTGATAAGAATGTGTCTATCATCCATGTCCCATCAAACCTTGGGGCATCACATCATTTAGATACAATACATTGTACTAATTTCATTATTCATTCACATCCCTAAGTAGATACTTCATACAAATTATTTTTCCACCTTTCCATGGAATCCTCCAAATCAGTATCATAAGAGTTTATATTTCTCCAACTCAACTCCCCATTCGTCATGGTATTGACATAATCCTCTTTACTTCTAGTGATTTTATAGATGTTTTCAATAATAAAGCTTTTTGAATCCTCATTCATGAGCTCATTGTATATGTCACCTTCATTTGTATCTAATGGCATAATTACACCCAAGGCGTTCATCTCAAACGATAATTGTCTCTTCTTCAAATTCAACACAACATTATTGTAGAATGCCTAATAAATACCAATAAGGTAAAGGTAGGTATCTAAGTCATACATGAACTCAATCACCTCAAAATGAACCTTAGTATTCACTCCTTTGATGTTCACTTTGACCTAGTCTAGCTGACCTATAATATAGATTCTATATTGATTTTCCAACAGAAGTTGAATGGGTGACCATACCAATTTTGATCTACCCATCAAATCTTGGGATTTATTTGGAAATATGTTCACATCGGATCCCAAATACAACATGACATTGTCAATCTCATAGCTTCCAAGTTCAGTCGTCATATTGAAATCTCTCCTCTGTGCTTCTGTTTACTAACATGGAACAAATCCCTTTATGGTAGGGGGATAATATAACTATAGTTTTCCTTTCTTCCCCCATGTAGGTGCTAACATGTGTGTCAAATATATTGCGACATCATGATCATTTAACAGCTCAAACAATAGTGAAAGAAGTTACTTACCTGATCTTTGTTATTTTCTTCACAACCCATGTCACACAATGCTTCTTCGCATGCCATGCACTTCAAATATTCACACATGTGCTCCTTTATTTACCTCTATTCAACCAGTCATAAGTCTTCTTGTCTACGAGATTCTTCCAGTGACCTCTACATCACGCACTTGTTGACGAGCATTAGTGACACACCATCAACTGGAAGGTCAAATCCGGACCAGGGTTGTCTAAATAACCCAAGCCGTTTGGAATGAAATGACCTGATGGGTTTAATGGCTGCGTTGGCCAACTAAAGTCCTAAAAATAATAAAAAGAAATGAAACTAATATATAAAGCTATAATACTGAGAATATAAGTCTAATAATTTACAAACGTCAAAATAAAAAGATGGAATATGTGCATATGATTATAAACAGTGCATATACAATTTACAAGATTTACTGGATATCTTGCGAAATATATGCTTTTGTAAGTGTTTGTAAAAAAGATAAGGAAAACACATACTTTTTTCTGTTTTCTGTCTAATATTTAAAATCTAAAAAAAACTAAAGAATACTAAGTGAATATTATTGAAACAAGAATAGATGAACAGTTAAAGCTAATTCAAGTTGTTCCTATTTCATTGATAAATAATCTAACTAAATAGCTAGTAAACTAACCTGTGATTAATCAATTAAAATGAATTTATTCTCCTGTGCAATTCAAGCTCCTAGCTATCCTTCTTATTAGGGAAACCTGTAACATAACATAGCTAATACTCACATAACAAACTCAAAGGTGCTTTGGAAAGAATATAACAACAGATTGATAAAATATAGAGATCTGGTGATCTTATGATAATGAACACTTATAATAAAGGAAACTTAATACAAAACATTCATATAATCCATCATCCAATATCTAGCATAAATCAACAATATTTAAATGAAATATTTGATCACAGATGTAATATGGAAAAACAGATTATATACATCATCAAAATACTTAATAATATGAAATACCATATGATAACCATAATAAAGTTGCATCAAATGTAATAACATTTCATAAGATAGAAGTAAAAACATAACAGGGTAAGCGTCACACAGGTCTAAAGCCAAGTAGTGAACAACCTCTCCATATCAATCTTCCAAAATCATATGTCCATAATGTATCCCATCCCAAGATGTCCCTTCACTACCAAGAGTGACCAATATTTAAACTAGTTCAAGATTCATATACTCTTATCATACAAGATAGAGTTGAATCCACAAAAATAGATAGTATTACAAAAATAGTGAAACTAGAAACCACTCATGTATGAGTTGGTTTGTCAAAAATAAACCAAAGTTTTATGAACATAAAAGACATAAACTACTGAATAATAGAGTGTATCATCCAAGGTGTTTGCTCCATGCAATCAACATCATAATCATCAATTTCCTGTAGATAGAAAAACCGATTTGATATTTAGAAAATTATGCTAACTATTATTCAAAAACAGGTTGGCTACATAATCATAGATTCTGTAGCTAGTCTTATTATTAGCAAAAGAAATAAAAATTAAATCTCCCTATTTTGATTTTTCATAAAAGAATGGAATAAAATCAAACAAAATCGTTTTTACCATTAGAAATTAGTAAATGAAGGAACGAACAGTTCTGAATTTTTGATGGCTTTGAAACTGGTTGTATTTTTTATGATTATATTACTGGATCTCTTGATTATTTTATTTTCCCTTTTTGTGTATTATTTCAAGTCTTGGTTCTCTCATTACAATTGATCCAGGTGGATATCGGTGGCCACCCACCTTTTCCAACTGGCTCAAAACAATTTTCTGGCAATTTTGTCAATTTACTATTTTTAGCAGGTTTTAACTTCCGGGGCCATTTTGAGGGACCAAATGAAGGTTTTCATATATTGAGATTCTAAATGATAGCCAAAGGCATGATTGAGCCCCCAAAATGAATCTCCTTGATGATACCTTTCGAACAAGCTATCACATGCCTAAAGCATAGATCGTATGCAAAAGTTACGACCCCGGGAAGTTGATGTACTCACTTACGCAAATGGGGCCCACGTGACTTTTGGTGCTTCATATCCTAGGGTTAGGTTTTTGGATGTCTAAGGTTTTTGGAATTTCTTCTTATTGTAAAAATTCCTTCAGAGCCTCATTGTAATCATCTTCTTGTGAATGCGAGTAGCCGTCACATCTCTTCTCAGAGATAAGCTGCCACCATTCTAGCGAATCTTTCACTCTGTATTGTTACAGTCTCTGTACATTTCTTTCATTAATAGAAATCGTGTATTACTGTACCTTTGTGTTTATGGTTGCATCTTTGATATATTTGTGTTATATTATTGAATATCTGCGATATCTCTGTGAATTTCTTTATTATACCTCCGATCTCATTTCGTGCCGAAAATAATCCGGATCACCAATAGAGAATTTCGAGAAGCTAGACATTTTACTTGCGCATGTAAGAGCATAATATCCCTATAATAGCGCTCTATCCAATATAAGCAATTGTCACAATGCACTGGTGTAATGGCAGACCGATGTGAAATACAGTCGGCAATGGATATCTCATGTTTCCCTGTGGCTTGTTCTAGGTCATGACTAATGCCTGCAAAACCCTCCTTTCCTTTGAGACACGGGGGTAATTTAGACACAAAGTCATACTGTTCAAACTGGGTAATAGCCTCATTCTTGGGACATTGGCTGTCCAGATCTTCCTGAACCAAGAAATCATTTATCTCTTTATATGAACATTGATCATTGACATTGATTGTAGAGATTGAGCTCAAATGATCTCTTTTTCGATTCCTTAAACTCCTAGAAATCAATCAACCAGACCTCTTATTCCTAAAATTCAAATCAGAGTTGTGTTGTTTCTTACCCTTGGGAATTTTCTTTACAACAGGCTTATCATTACTCTTCAGATTAGGTTTGTTCGTAGGAACAGAGGAAATTTTTCCTTTTAATTCGCCAACTACTTGTTCCAAATATTTCTTGGGCGAAAATTACATGGTAATTTCTTAACCATAGGGGTTTCCACAAAAATAGACATTGGTTCATTAAATTCTGAGCCATCAGGTGCATTGAAAACCTGGCTTTCGGTCACTAGTCTGCCCAAAATGGGGTTTACAATTAAAGATGGGTTGACTGTATTATTGACCTAGGTGAAGCCATTTCGGCTCAGGAAAATCTCCTAATTGTCCCCGATTTTCGACAAGTGAGAAATCAACAGGATTTTAATGAGTCTGTGATGAAAAAGACTCGACATAGAGTTCATGCTTTATCACTTATAACATTTAGGCATTTTTTAAAGGCTCATTAACAGGTAGAATGACATGTTCAATTCAAACCCTATGAATAACATAAGCAACTGAACGTGGTATATAAAAACCAACCCATACCAGCCTTCACATGTGATAAACTGTTTCAAAATTAAAAATGAGGTTGTGCCATCTAGGTTTCAGAAAAGCATGGGAATACCTTTTGGACAACAAGTGGATTTGCGGGAAACCATGAAAAAGATCCATGGAACATCCTCCATTTTAGCATTCTTAAACCACTTTTCTCCTTTCAATGGGAGTCTTGTCGCCCGACTTATGAAATATTCTGTTATTTCCAACTACACATCCCCAACCTTGGCCCTAAAACCATCAAAAGTCCATGTAAAGGCCTGTGCAAACAAGAGGTTCTAGCCTTCAAATTTCCTGAGGAATAAATCCCACCCGTGAGCCTTCAGGTCATCTATTGTGTCATCATGGGAAAGAAGGGCTTGGAAACCATTCAGCTCGATTCAAACCACAAGTTCCATTTCCACCGTGAAATAGATACAATGGATATCAAAAGAGGTAGGTTTTGGCTTCCAAAAGATGAGCAACAAAGAGAGATCTATGCGGAATGTAATGGCACGAAAACTGCAAAGTTTGGGGACTGTCATAACTTGGAAAAATGAGTTGGTGAAAATGAAAAACTAGAGGGCTCGCAGAACTATGAGCCATTACCCACGATGAATACCAAACCCTCCAACAATACCAAACCCCAAATCGCATAATGAATGATCTCATTAATTCTCAGGACATCAGGGTGGATTGAAATCATGGGTACAACATGCCTGTACCAAGAGACATGAGTGTTTATATGACTGTTGAGATCATGAGACCCATATCAAATGTTAAACCATTGTTTTGTGCATTTGGACATTCCACAAATTAAAACCAACAATCAACCATAGAGTCAATTAAGTCACAATACCCATAATACATAAAAATCACGATAGTGAATCGATCAATAAGTTCATAAAACCTGAAATTTAACAATATGTGGGTGTCTTCAAAGTGAGATTTCCTAGGTAGAATATATAAATCCCAAACCAAGTTTTTATTTAAATTCATGCTTACAGTCATGAATTTAAAAACAAA
>JZKD02S2121264.1:33791-59357 GCA_000966675.3 Picea glauca
ATCTTCGAATTGCTTGCCATTTCTTTTCACTTGAAAAACAATACCGCAGATCTCCCACTGTAACAAGGCTTATCACAATCCCGAGCCAAACCCTTGATGACAAAGGCGTCCCCCTGAAGCCAATAAAGCAATGATACCAAATGTAAATTCTAACCTTGTACAATATCTATTGCAATCTGATATTCAGAAAAGAACAGAAAAGATACAATGGAAAATACAAACATTACACAGATATTTTTCACCTGGAAACCCAAACCGGGAAAACCAACATATATTATATTCATACATTATGTTACATTGTTTACAATACAATATACATATAGGAGCCAGCGGCATCCAAGACCCTAACCCAATGACCTGGATTAGTCCAAAACCCTAATTCCTTAACCGGAAATAGAAAACCATTGGCAAAAACCATGTGTCGAAAAACTACCTAAATATCATGTGGTCCCAGAAATATGTTGTCCCAGAAATATGTCGTCCCGGTAATATGTCGTCCTGGTGCGAAAAAAAAATTTGGGGGTGCTGCCCCTGCACCCCCCCTCTAACCCCCTTGCATGCCCGGCGCAGATGCTCAGACACTACTACTCGTGCAAAGAATATAACACATACCCAACAGGGTCTTTGTTTAAATATTAATGAGTCTCATAGTATGATAGAACCCTTTATGTATTTGAATGCCTATCTGTGACTGACGAAAAAATTATGAGACCTAATTGATACTTCCTATCATGAGTTCTATTATAGATGATTGTCTGTTATATATGTTAGACCGTGCTTACTTCTATGATTGCTAATATGAATGAGTAGAATCTAATGCGTAGTTATATGCTAAGTGTAATGTTATCCCCTAGCCTAGGGATAACTAAGGAGATCACTTCTCGAGGACAACAGGTCCTAGACATGGAGTACCGACAACCAGGCGACTTGAGCATGGCCCCAGAGGGCCTCTCTTTTCTTCAGTGCGTGCATTTATCACCAACAACGGTATCCATCCCACCAACCTAGTCCTGAATTAGCGGTGGATCTTGCTCCATGAGGTAATGAGTTCGGGTATCATGGTAGGTATCACTATGATTTTTGAAGCACTTGAATATGGTGTATTGAATCCTTCTTCATTTCATGACGTTTGCTTGGAAATTATTCTCTTTTCCTCATTTATACCTGGAAGGGTAACACGTTTCCCTAGTAAGTTGGTTTCCCTTTAGGATGGGTTTCTATTGGGTGGGTCTGTGAAAATTCACCGTCTTTTCCCTCCATACTTACAATTTTCCATCTTTATTCCTTCCATCTCCCCTTTCCTTGCTTGGGCATTGGGATTGGCTATGCTAGGAAGAGTTTTACCTTACCTTGTGGGAATATAGGTCTAATGGCCTAGAGGGTAAAATTAGATGGTAAGAGTTAAAAGCCAATGTTAAAAACTTTGATATGCTTCGCCCAGGGATCCCTGAGAAATCAGTGAAAGTATTCTCAGTAAGAAAAGGGACCCATAAGATACATAAACACTCAAGGTACTATTTGATGGATAGGAGGTAGCATCACGAGCCGACCTATTATGACCATGGGCATGTAGCGGTATGACACTACCACCTATCTGGTCACCAAAACAAGGTAGTGGCTCTTGGTGGCATAGCCAAGAGAAAGGTGGTCTCATCATGAGCCAACCTTCTCATTTCTGTGAAATGTTTGTGGATAACATTGTCACCTCTTGTCATCAAGCCAAGACAGTGGACCTCAATTTTTCCCTTGAAGAAAAAAAGAAAAATATCAAAAGAAATAAAGCTAAGAATAAAAGGCAATGAATGGGCTAGGAAACAATTGCATTTATGAAAAGTTGCAGCTCACCCTCTACAAAGGCACCCACATGTAAGACTTTACATTTCCTTGTTATTACATGCACCCCATGCCCAAATACTTACCCTATGCCACCTCATACACTTACATGGCTTGGATTAGATCCCACCTAGGAAACACCCCAAACTTAAGAGAGGTTAGTCCAATAGGACACCATGAGACCTTCTCCAAACCTAACTTGTCAATTTTCATAAATTCTTTGAGCATTTGTCTGGTTAAGGGGAGTTTGATGCACATGTTTGGGTAATTTAATTATTGGATGTGATTTTCATGCTATGATCTTTGTGACTTATGAAACCGTGGAGGGCGTAATTTTTGTTGCTGCAAGACCTTTCCCGGTGGACAAGTACACATGAGGGAATGATTAGCTTGGACCTTCATGGGGGATTAAATCCCACAGATGGATGTTCCAACTCCAGCCATGGGTAAGAATAAATTGAAGATTTTCTCTAGGAAAAAGAAGGATGTTGCCTTTGTAGGCACCCTAATAGACCTAGACCCAGGGGGACCTTTCTCTTCCACATGGACGTTGGCCCTTGAGGGCCTTGAACGTCACCATCATGACCCTAGACTTCATCAAGATCTAGGGTTTTCATTTTGGAGGCATTTATTAGCTTGGTGGCACCTGTGGGCATCATCTAGGGCCTCTGGAGGAAAAGTGCACTATATTTTAGGCTTAGCGTTCCACCTTTAGGCCTCAACATCACCCTAGAATGGCATGACATCACCCTTGGAGGTGTATTTAGATGCTAATTACTTTTTATTATGTCAAAATTGAATTTTATTGTAAATTGGCCAGGTCAGCCTTATTTTGACCTAAAAATTAATTAAAGGTCAATTTTTTGTATAAATAAACATAAAGTACTCTCATTTTTACATCACAACTCACCTCTCACAGGAGGGAGAATTGAAATTTTCTCCCTAAAGGGGTTATTGGATGAAATTACCAGGGCACACTTGCTTGGAGGCTATTTTCGATGCATTTTGGATCATTTCTTGGTGAAATTTTGGGAAATCTAGGGTTTTTGTGCTTGATTATTCTTGGTGAAGTAAATATGCACTTTTCATTTCATGATAAATGTTTATGGTATGTTTACTTGTTCATATGTAAGATTATGAAATTGCTTTCTTGAAACCCTAGGAGTAAGAAACATAAGGTGCTTCTTTCTTGCTCTTTATTTTGCTAGTTTTGCTTAAGACGATCTTGGCTAGACAAACTTCTAGAGCCCTAAAGTGTTAGCACTTTATAATCTTTGTCTAGTTCTTATTGCATTAAATATTTTTCGAGAGTCTAAATATAGGATAAATCACTAGGTCTTGGAAGTGCCTACACCCTAGTTAAACCTTCTCTTTAAGGCTTGGTGCTTGAGAAGTTAAGGTACTACTTCTCAAGCTTCCACCTTGTTATCTTTTATAAAAGTATAATCATTGTTGTCTCTTCAAGTTAATGTGTTGATAGAATCCATAAACCCTAAAGGCACTAATCTCTTGTCTCTCTTTTTTTGGAAGGTTGATCAAACACTCAAACACTATTCTCTTAAGCTATTACTAATTAAATATAACACTAATTTAGCCTAGATCGCTAACTTTCTTGTTGTTGTTATAAATGTTTGCTACAACCATCTAACTACAACAAATTTTCTGCATAATTGACTTTGAATGCTAGCTAAACACTTCAGAAGTTGATTATGACATTTGATTATCAATCTGCTTAGTAAATTCTATATTTTCACTATCTTTTCAAGCAATTCTGAAGAGTTTTTATTGCAGTTGTTACAATTTATTAATTGTTGTTGTAAATTGATTCATTGTTGTATTTTTATACAAGCAAGCATAGTTTCACTTGGTTTACGGCCTCTTGAAGCTTTACTATCATTTTTGTACTTGAAACGGCCATATATATGCTTTGTTGTCTTTTTTTGGGTAGGTACACTTCATCACTTTCAATTGCTTCATCTTTATTGGACATAAATCATGTGACATATTTAACTTGAGTGACCAGTGAGAGGGGGGGTAATTTTATCCTTATCTTTAGCTCACCCAACCCTTTAGGTCATTGGGGATGCCTCCCTTGGGTTAGACTTCTATCCATCCATAAAAAGTGGGGATTTCCTATTGAGGTGACAGTGATAGGAAATCATCTTTGTTAAGCCAATCTCCCTCACTTGTTGTGGGCTTTGGGAAAGTACATATTGCACGATAACTTTTTTGGTTCCATTTTTTAGCAGCATCGAGTCAATTTTCCTCAACGACACTTTTTCGGTAAGCCTTTCCCTCAAATCCTTCATCTTACAAAGCTTACATGGTGACTTCATTGAGGGTGATTCCCTCACTCCCTTTGATAATATTTAAGAATATATGTCGACTCCACTGAACTTTTCCAAGGTGCCACCTTACTCTCAACTTTGTGATATTTCAAAGATATGGGATCATGGCGCCCTGGGAACAAGTGTATCCAACTATTTATTTTGAATGTTTTCAAGGATACCCACATTATTTTGATACAAAATGGTTAAACAACTCTCCAAGATTAAAAGGCCTACCAATTACTAACATTGTATAATTCTTGAAGAATATAACTGAGATAGAATTTGAAGGGGAGGATGTCCTGGTAAAATCATTCGTACTTTCAATGTCGTATTTTTTGCAAGATTGGATTAAGGGTTGTTGCGAAGATAAGGGCATATCATCTTTCGTAGACCTCATCAATAGGTTTATTGAGTTTGTGGAACCAAAATGCCAGACATATGAAGACGCCCTTCAAAATTTCTCAATATCCGTAAAGGACAAAGGATTCACCACTGAGATTGTGGAAGATCTCAGGGATGTGTACTATAGTGAATACCAAGAACCCTCTAATATAGAAGGAGATATTTATGAAGAAGGTTGTCAACCCCTTGAAGAGGAGAAATATTTTTCCCATGATTCAATAGAATGTAGTAAATACTTGACTAAATAAGTGAGTTATGAGGATGAAGCACTAGTATCCGCTCCTCCATCCGGTGAAGCTCTCCAAGATCCTATCTCTCCTCCACAAGATGAAGAGAATGAGGTGAATCATTTTCCTTTCCAGGTTTTTGATGACACTTTGTTCTATGATTCAAAGAGTGAAGAAGTAAAGGAACCCTTGGAAGAGTTAGATCCTTCATTTTCTGATGAAGGTGAAAAGATGATTAAAGAGACGAGTCTTGGGGATGATGTATTGAATCCTGTTCCATTTGATGAAGTCATACAAGCCTTTGATTGATCTCCTCCACAAAAAAAAGTGAACATGGTACCAATATTTTGATGATGATTTATTTTATGATTTGGAAAGTGAAGAAGTATTTGAGGAGCCCTTGGATGCATTAAATCCTTCATGTTATGATAAAGGTAGTGAAATGGTTGATAATATTGACCAGTTCATACATGTTGGAAGACGTAAGTGGGATGTGATTGGTTCTGATGAGGATCCCATTTATGATATGGAAGGATATCTTCGAATTTTTCCTTTACAACAATCATATGATGTTCCTAATAATTTTGACGTTTGGCAACAAGATGATGATATAATTACAGAATTTTTCTAAGCACCCAAGGATGACCCAGTGCAATGTTATCCTTATGATTTTTAGTCATACCTTGAGGATTTTTATGAGTATTCCTTTGAGCACTTGGATTTATTCTATGAAGAAGATTATCAAACGGCGTTGTGCTCAAATTTTGATAAAGGTGAGGACGTTGCTTGCCTGAAGCAGGACACTTGTGATAATGTTTTCTAGCTCTCTCTGATTTCTTTACCTCATTATGTAACTAAGCATGTAGTTGGGGAACATGTATCTTATTTCAATTTTTCTTTAGGGAAAAAATTTCCATTAGAATTCAAGGGGAGGTTGAATGCCTTAAGAAGTTTATTATCTCAATCTTTCATATTTCCCTTGAGAAGTTGTCAATTTCCCTCTAAGTTCTTGTTAATACCTTATCAGACCCTAGGAGTGATAATGTACATGTTAGTCAACCCTCAGACTCTTTGATCCAACCCTTTGATTCCTTGACCTCTCACGATCCTTTTCTGAGATGGATTGATCACTTTTCTGCAAAGGTGACTTGGCATGATTTTGTCCCTCCCTCCCTGTAACACCATGTTTCCCCCAGTTTGTAAATATAACTATATTAGAAAAGAGACTATGGAAAAATCAATACGTGTGAATGTTTGATTTGATGAACCTTTTTATAAAAGTTCAATGGATGTAAATTCTTTTATTTACTAGAAAATGGATAAGTGAACTGCATGGCTATTGGAAAGGGGGTGTGCTAAGAGAGACCACGAATGTTATGAAAGATATGGTGGAGGGGACCATGAATGGTTGAGTTAACCTCCACCAGACCAGTACTTTGTTGAATTTAATTGCTCAGGATCAGAACGACCCATTGACCCAGGAATGAATTACAATCAGACTGGTAGGTGGGAAGACCCCCTCAAGAGTTAATGAGAGGATGGTGCAGACTGCCCATATGTAAGGCTTCCATACCTGACCATGGACTGGGAATTTGGGCTATGTGCAATCTTTCTGAGGTAAGAAAGAGAGGAAGGAGTGATGGGCAGAGGGAGACCTGCGAAGAGGGAAGATAAGAGAGACTAAGCTCAGGTTCGAGGAAGAACTGAAAAATAATGTGTTCTGATCATGGGAGAAGGAGAGTAACCTTTGTCCCTATCTACTATTGAGCCAAGAGAAGGCGAATAACCTTTGTCCCTAAATTTCGTTGAGCCAAAAGAAAAGATTGAATCTCAAAGCATTGTGGCCTAGCTCGGGGGTGGCCAATGGTAAATCTGTTAAAGGTGATTGAGCCTATGGTTGGGTGGAAATGGGTACCCCTTTCAGTAGTCACATCACATCTTATGGTTTTGATAAGTTCTTGCATGCTTATGATTTGAAATGGATTAAACAATGAATGCATGTATGTATACATTTGAGAATTGGCCTCTGTATTGACTGATCAAGTGACGTGTTTGTATTTATCTCCTTGAGGACTTATGCTTCTGCTTGATTTTCCATATGCTCTAGTTTAACCCTCAAAGGTACTTTCCCCAGGGATTTACCTCACATTTCCAGAGTCGGAGCAAGCCTCTTGGCCTTGCTACTGTCTTGGTAATTCCACAAAAATTTCCCCGCCCTGTTTCAGAACTTAAATTTTTGTGAGCTAGGAAGTCGCTTCCATCAAACCAATAGTCTAAGAGACCTTAGGCTTGTGCCCATGGCCTTAACCAAATATTGGCTAAGAGTAGAAATTATAGCTTGAGATTCACCAGAGGGTCCATATGACCAAGGTCTAGGGACCCTGCGCTAAGTCTAAAAGGAGATAGCTCTTGATGGATTCAAAGATTTGAGAGCTCGAAGTCCTGGGATGTCAAAATTCGTAACTGTCAAAAATACCTGAATGCCAGATTCGCGAAAGGTTGTGAGTCATTGATTTGGGGAGTCCATTAGGGCCCCTTCTCGACCGTCTGATCGTCTAGTGGAAGGATTCACATATGGTACTTCGACGAAGTCCCACTTCGGGAGAATGGAGATGCTATAGCATCAAACTCCCTGAACGTCGAAGTTACAAAGTGAAGGAGAGTCGTAGATTTAGGGAAGATAATTAGGAGACCCACCTAACATATGGTCATTTAGGAGAAGGGACCCGCAAAGGGTACTTCGAAGAATTCCCGCTTCGGGAAAAAATGGAGGTTGTAACATTAAAAATTCTCGAAGCCTGAATTCATGAAGTGACTAGGACCATAGATCTAGGGATCCTTCCGGTCCTATCCTAGTTGTCGGATCTACGACGAAGTCATCTTGGCATTGACCGCTTCGGGAGATTAGGGATGTTGTAACGTCAAAAACTCTCGAAGGTCGAATTCACGAAGTGACTAGGACCATAAATCTGGGGATCCTTCGGGTCCTAGCCATCGGATCTACAATGAAGTTAGCCTGACGTAGACCATTTCGGGAGAACATGGATGTTGCAATGTCAAAAACTCTTGAAGGCCAAATTTGCAAAGCGACTAGGACCGTAGATCTGAGGATCCTTCAGGTCCTATCCTGGTCACGGATTTACGATGTAGTCAGCCAGTCGTTGACCACTTTCAGAGGATAGGGGAGTTGTGACACCAAAACCCCCGAAGGCCAAAGTCACAAAGTAACGAGATGCGTCGATTCGAGGACACTTAAGGACTTTTCGTAACCATCATATCTAGGTTGTGGTTTAGCCTGACATTGACCAAGTTTGGGAGAAAAGAGGAGTTTGCATCGCAAAACTCTCGAACGCCAAATTCCCAAAGTAACAGGAGTCATAGATCCATGGATCTACGTGGCCAGATCTTGACCGTGAGATATGAGGAATGTTAGGAGGTTTCTAGTCCGAAGTGATGTGGCGCAGTGACATCACCCAGGGTGACGTGGACCCATTTTTTACGTGACACATGTCACCCATATTCGTGTGTATCACACACCCTATAGACCCATTGGGACGTGACATGTGTCACCCCTGGCCCCTTCCATATGTCAGCTCCAGGTACAAGCCACCTAGCCAAAGTAGTTGGCAAAGTGATCAGAACTCCAGGAGTTTGGGACTTCAGGACTCTGGAGGGTTCGAGTGTAGCATTGTAAAGAGACCAAAAGGCCCAAAGGCCAGAACCACCTGGCAAGCTCATGGGACTTCGGAAGTTCAGGACTTCGGGATATCTCATGCATAGATAGTAAGGAGGCGTTCAACGTCGAAGTGTTGAAGCTCCTGCTGGCCTGCGTGTTAGACGAATATTGAGTCCAGTCATGGGATCAGATGGTGGATGGATTTCTACCATGGATGAGGGAACCTGGAGACAATACGTGTGAAGTGGATTCACATGGATGCCACTTGGACCTCAACCAATGAATGCCCAAAGAACTTCAGAAAGGTATATATGTTAGTTTTGAGCTCAGTTTTGAGTATGGAGACCGTGGTTGGAAAGATTTGGACAAGAAGAATGTGATAGAGACCCTGAATCAAGGACTTGACCACTTAAGGAGAACAAAATTTTGATGCTCCATCCCTAGGAAAACCACTAAGGGGTCAGGTGTGTTACAGTCCCGCCTCCATGAGCTAGACTTTATGACTTCTTATGATATAATGCATGCTCTAACTCATGTTTATTTTGTGTTTAACGTGTCATTGTTTTGGTTTATGATGAAGCACAGAGGAAAGTGTTATGATACATTGCTAGCATGGTTGTATTGGTTGTATGCTTATACCTATTATTTGACAAGTAAGTACAGGTACGTTAGAATAGTTAGGCATTTGCATCCATTGTACATACCATTTCATATCATGTTAGCAATATAGTTGTAGTTGCATTTTCATATTGTCTTGATTCATTATGTATATATGTATGCTCATGATCATATTCTAAATTAGAGATGCTCTTTATTTTTTTATTATAGCATATATGAACAAGGGGTGATATCACCACCCTAGGGATTACAGATATCCTTTGTTGAGATTTAGCAGGAATAGGTCATACCAGAGATGTTGAGGTTCTCATGCACTCTACGGTGAGCACATGTCCTTGAATTGGAGATAGATGTTATCCCCTAGCCTAGGGATAACTAAAGAGATCACGTCTTGAGGCCCACATGTCCTATACATGGAGTACCAAGATCCAGACAACTTGAGCATGGCCCTAGAGGGCCCCTCTTTTCTTCAATGCAGTCCATTTATCACTAGCAACAGTATCCATCCCACCAACCTGGTCCTGAAGTAGCGGTGGGTCTTTCTCCATGAGGTAATGAGTTCGGGTATCATGGTATGTATCACTATGATTTTTGAAGAACTTAAATATGTTATATTGAATCCTTCTTCATTTCATGACGCTTGCATGGAAATTATGCTATTTTCCTCCTTTACACCTGGAAGGGTAACACGGTGCCCTAGTAAGTTGGTTTCCCTTTAGGATGGGTTGTTATTGGGTGGGTATGTGAAAATTCATTGCATGTTCCTTCCATACTTACCATTTTCCATCTTTATTCCTTCCATCTCCCCTATCCTTGTTTGGGCATTGGAATTGGCTACGCTAGGAAGGGTTTTATCTTACCTTGTGGGAAGAAGGGGATAAAGGCCCAAAGGGTAAAAGTAGTTGGAAAGAGTTAAAATCCAATGTTAAAAACTTTGAGATGCTTTTCTTAGGAATTCCTGAGAAAGCGGTGAAGGGATTCTCATTAAGAAAAGGGACCCATAAGATACATAAACACTCAAGGTACTAGTTAATGGATAGGAGGTTTCATCACGAGTCGGCCTATTATGACCATGGGAATGTAGCAGTATGACACTTCCACCTATATGGTCACCAATCTAGGGTAGTGGATCTTTGTAGCATAGCCAAGAGAAAGGGGGTATCATCACAAGCCAACCTTCTCATTTCTGTGAAATGTTTTTGGATAACAATGTCACCTTTGGTCATCAAGATAGAACAGTGGCCCTCAACTTTTCCCTTGAAGCACAAAAGAAAAATATCAAAAGAAATAAAATTAAGAATAAAAGGAAATGAATGGGATGGGAAACAATTGCATTTATGACAAGGTACATCTCACCCTCTACAAAGGCACCCATAGAAAAGACTTAACATTTCCCTCTTAGTACATGCACCTCATGCCCAAATACTTACCTTATGCCACCTCATACACTTACATGACTTGGATTAGACCCTGTTAGCACTGAAAGTCACACTTTGACTACTAAAGTGTAATCTCAGCACCCGTCAGAATGTAAAATATAATTTTGGTTTTGAATAGGTGGATCAAAAATATGGAGAAAGAAATGGAGAGGGCATCAAACTGTAGATCAGTAGGCTACACGAATGGGAAATGGAGTCATAAACATTCTACTCATCGAAGGCAATAAAGTTGCTCAACAAAAAACAAGATTATATGCTGATAGATGGAAGAATGAAGAAAGAAAACATAATATAGAATGTTCACTAAACATATATCCTCTTAGTTTAAGAAATCAAAAAATACTTGAATAAAACAATGACTGATGGGAAAAAATACAACAAATCCTCTATTGCTTAGGGATCCATAAATCATTGGTAGCCTTTGATCCTCAAAGCTGCACTATATTTAAATAAGAAGATAAATAAAAAAAAGAATTACAATCTAAAATCACAGCTCTCATGACTCTCCAATAGTAGTAATTCTTACAATCATAAAATTCCCACATGCTTACAAATGAACACACACAGGGAAATTGCATGCTCCTACTCGCTCTAGCCTCTCTTGGCTCATGAATCCATCCCTTATTCAAGATCTCTCTCCTTCCTTAAATAGAAAATATCATCCAAATATCCTTAGGAGGTAGAATCCCATCTCCTCCATTGGATTCTAAGCCTTGGAGATAGGTGGCAACAATCAAAGAGACAAAAATCCAACAAACTGCTAATTTTCAGGAATTTGTTGGAAGTCATTAATAAATTGTTTCCACCTCACTGCATGAGGTATTTGATGGAGATAAAAATTAGGTGCAGGTGTCCCTTGACATCTAAATGATCCTTGAGAATCCATTTGAATCCTCCTTGACATGTGGCAACCTCCCAACAAGGCGAATATCCAAACAATAACCATTGCAGAAAATTCTGTAGCGCCACTGTAAACAAATTTTGCACATTTTGTAGCGCCACTTCTATGTATAATATCTCTCTAACCATAACACATTTTACAAAAATTAGAGAGATTTTTTTTTATTTGGTATGTGATGAACAAAAACCTCCAGTTTTCAAAAACACCTTCCCATTTTTTCATAATCCTAGTTTTAAGTTAGTCACTCAAAACTTGTAGAAGCGTCCTTGCAAAATAACTCTGCACATTTCGTAACATCGATCCAAAATAGGCCTGTATTTTCCATAGCACCGATCCTGTGTGCAATTCTGTAGCATCCATCCTGAATTAGCCTCTGTGAATTGGTAGCACCCATCATCAAAACAACTATGTGTATTTGGTAGCACCACTGTGACACAGTCATGCGGAATTTGTAGTGCCACCGTTAATTTCAGCATAGGATTTTTAGTAGCATATAAGGTAGAAATATTGCAGAACATACTACATAGATGATTCTGTAGCACCATCGTTGAAATAAATCTGTAAATTCAGTAGCGCACCTCCTCTATTTTAGGAAAGTCTCCATTCGCATAAACTTGCTCTTTAATGTGTGCATGGAGTTTCTAACTTGTGTCTTGTGTTGATGACAGGTGCACTTGGCTCTCAGTCTTGATGCATGAGGAAGCTAGCACTGCAAAATATCTTAATTCACCAGTTCTTTAAAATAGAGCGTAAAAATAACCAAATTTTCTAGTGCAAATTCTTGTGCTAACATAGGCTCCATGGGGGATAGATACCTCCCTGTGAGGCTCTAAGAACTCTTATAGTTTCAGTTCCTTGACCATTGGGTTATGGATTCAATATTGGGTACAACTGTTAGTAATCCTACTTAAGACATCATGCTAGAAAAACTCACACTACTTACAAGATGAAAGAAAACACACCTGCTCAAAAGAGATTATTTATGTACACGCCTACACTAACTGGTTTTACAATGCACTCAGGTGAAAGCAAACTTCCACCATAGCCACTCAAACAACTTCCTCACTGAATTCTCCTCAGATTTTCAAATGGAAAGCAACAAGCAGGAAAAGCATGGAAACAGCCATAAAGCGGTCTCCAGAAAATGTTGTTCATCTGAATGAGTGAATGTCATGAAGAAATATTAAAAATTAAGAGAATCAGAGAAATATGACTCTAGCACAAGTGCTACTAAGTCCTCAAAGCTATGATTCAAAACCAGTGGCTTTAAAAAAAATTACTTCCACTGCATGAAATGATTCTTGTTGAGAAAGGTATGACCTATTTGTTCTTCAATTAACAACTCTTGAATATAATTCAATGCATGATATCCTGGCTGAATAAAGATTCTTTGATTAATAAGTAAACATTTCTGATCAAAACTCAAGAACCTCTGACCTTGGATGTCATCATAACCGAGAAAGGGTTGTTGATCAATCACCTCATGTGCATATTATTCCTTCTATTTTTGTGCAAGTTCTATTAAATGGATGACTGATGCGGGTGGTTGTTGATTCGTTGATAGATGATGGATTAGTTATTCTGGTTGAATTCAAATTATCAATACACATGTATCAACGAGAGGATTCTCTTGATCAATAGAATTCTCATCAAAACGCTTCTCATAAACATCACTGGGGTACACATAAAAAAGGGGTTGTCCATGAAATGTTTCTGACTATGCACACATGCCAGTAACAGCATGTTGTTTGTAGATGTATCCTCCATCAATTATGGGTTCATGTGCAAATTCAAAATTATACTGTCTTTGAATCCTGCCACAAGCTCAGAGATTCTCCTCCACTTCTTCAACATCTCTAAATAACTGCAGTAAATATGTAGACTCTCTTTCTCTAAGAAATAAGACAATATTGGAGTGCTGAGACATGATGTAATAAACCATGGCAGCAGTTTCAAAAGGTTTAATTTCCAAGGGTAAGCTGCAATATATACTGTATAACCTTCAATTCAAAGCAGACAAAACTTAATTATCCTCTCCTCTCATAGCAGTGAACTCATGCAAGTACTGATCAAATGATTTTATCTCTCCCAAGTATTTTAAAAAGGTTTTATATAGTTCATGCCATGATCCAATGGAATAAACTTCCATATTCTTGAACCACAAGGAATCATCTCCAATCAAATATTTAGAGAAAATCCTCATGAAAATATCTTCATGCAAGATTTCCAGATTGTTGATGAAGTCTTGAAAGGTTGACAGATGCTCTTCTCCCACAATGTTATCTTTTCCAACAAAAGTTGGTAGGTAGTCTACAAATCCGGGAGGGTAAGGATGAAGAAAGGATGGAAACTTTAGAGTTCCAAACATATTTTCACTAATCTTAAACTGAAATTCAGTGGGCTGTTGAACACTAGAAGGTTGTTGGTAAAGGCCAGAGGAGCTGGCAGCCTGAACTGAATCAGTTTTATTATTTGCAAAAGGACAATAATCATTTGGTGCATGTTGAATTTCAATAGGTTGGTTATTAACAACAGAGGGAATGGTAGTAGGTAATAAATCAACTTTGAAATCCGCAGAAGGGAGAGAATAATAGGGTTCAGACTAATTAAAAAAGTGTATATGAACCTCATCTTCTTCAGGTGTTTGAAGTGGATGGATATCCTTAAAATCAATGACATGGGAAGGGGGTAAATCTACTTGTTTGAAAAAGGAATATGCAAGAGAAGGTTGGTGGTCTTTAGAGTATACAAATAAGATTATGGTTCTCCTAATGTGTGCAAGGAAATTCAAGAAAGAATGAAGGACAAAGAGCACAAGTTCCATAAAGAAATTCATAACTTGATACCTGAACTTGCCTCTGCCTTTCATTTCTTTCCAAGCTTGTTCCCACAGTGGAGTCTTCCAACAGGTTCATCTTCATGGAGTTTCCAAGTAGAAAATATGCATTCCTATAGGTTCCCAACTTCAGTCTACCATCCAAAGCTATAACTGTACTTGTCGTTCTACCCAGGGAGATATTCAACATCCTCAAATTGCCTCCCTGACAACGACGCAAAAAATGTTAGCACTGAAAGTCACACTTTGACTGCTAAAGTGTAAGCTTAACACCCATCATAATGTCAAATATAATTTTGGTTTTGAACAGGTGGATCAACAATATGGATAAATAAAGGGAGAGGGTAGCAAACTGTAGATCGGTAGGGTACACCAATGGGCAATGGAGTCATAAACATTCTACTCATCGAAGGCACTAAAGCTGCTCAATAGAAAACAATATTATATGTTGATCGATGGAAGAATGAAGAAGGAAAACATAAGATAGAATGTTCACTAAACAAATATCCTCTCAGTTTAATAAATCAACAAATACTTGAATAAAACAATGATTGATGGGCAAAAATACAACAGATCCTTTGTTTCTTAGGGATCCATAAATCATTGGCATCCTTTGATCCTCAAATCTGCAATATATTCAAATAAGAAGATATATAAACAAAATAATTAAAATCTGAAATAACATCTCTCATGAGTCTCCAATATCAGTAATTATTACAATCATAAAATACCCACATGCTTACAAATGAACACACACAGGGAAACTGCTTGCTCCTACTCTCTCTAGCCTCTCTTCGCTCATGAGTCCAACCCTTCTCCAAGAGTTCTCTCTTTCCTTAAATATAAAATAGCATCCAAATATCCTTAGGAGGTCGAATACCATCTCCTCCATTGGATTCTAAGCCTTGGAGATAGGTGGCAACAATAAAAAAGACAAAAGTCCAACAAACTGCTAATTTTCAGGAATTTGTTGGAAGTCATTAATTGTTTCCACCTCACTGCATGAGGTCTTTGATGGAGCTAAAACTTAGGTGAAAGTGTCCCTTTACATATAAATGATCCTTTATAATCCATTCAAATCCTCCTTGATAGGTGGAAACCTCCCAACAATGCG
Organism: Picea glauca; assembly: GCA_000966675.3. Taxonomy (NCBI): domain Eukaryota; kingdom Viridiplantae; phylum Streptophyta; class Pinopsida; order Pinales; family Pinaceae; genus Picea; species Picea glauca. Next base: position 49,168 of record JZKD02S2121264.1, read on the forward strand.
AATATCCAAACAGTAACCGCTACAGGAAATTACGTAGCGCCGCTGTAAAACAATTATGCACATTTCGTAGCACCACTTCTATGTATAATATCTCTCTAAAAATAACACATTTTGCAAAATGGAGAGAGGTTTTTGTTATTTGGTATGTGATGAACAAAAACCTCCTCCCGTTTTCAAAAATACCTTCCCATTTGTTCATAATCCGAGTTTTAAGTTACTCACTCAAAACTTGCAAAAGCGTCCTTACAAAATAACTCTACAAATTTCGTAGTGTCGTTCCAAAATAGGCCTGCAGTTTCTATAGCGCCAATCCAAAACAAGCCTGTAATTTCCATAGCACTGATCCTGTGTGAAATTTCATAGTATCCATCCTGAATTATCCTCTGTGAATTGGTAGCACCCATCATCAAAACAACTATGTGGATTTGGTAGTGCCACTGTGACACAATCATGCAGAATCTGTAGCGCCACCCTTAAGTTCATCTTAGGAGTTTTAGTAGCATATAAGGTAGAAAAATCGCATAACATACTACATAGATGATTCTGTAGTGCCATCATTGAAATAAATTTGCAAATTCGATAGCGTACCTCCTCTGTTTTAGGAAAGTCTCCATTCGCATAATCTTGCTCTTTAATGTGTGCATGGATTTTCTAACCCGTGTATTGTGTTGATGACAGGTGTGCTTGAGGAAGTTGGCGCTGCGGAATCTTCTAATTCACCAGTGCTACAAAATAGATCGTAAAAATAACCAACTTTTCTAGTGCAAATTCTTGTGCTAACAGATCCCACCTTGGAAATACCCCAAACTTAAGAGAAGTTAACTCAATAGGACACCCTAAGACCTTCTCCAAACCTAACTTGTTAAGTTTCATAACGTCTTTGAGCATTTTTCTAGTTAAGGGGGGTTTGATGCACATGTTTGGGTAATTTATTTATTAGATGTGATTTACATGTTATGATTGTTGTGACTTATGAACCACTGGAGGGCATACTTGTTTTTGTTGGAGGACCTTTCTCAATGGACACGTACACATTAGGGAATAATTATCTCATACCTTCATGTGGGCTTAAAGCCCATAGATGGATGTTGCAACTCCAGCCAAGGGTAAGAAGAAATTGAAGATTTTCATGAGGAAAAAGAAGGGAGTTTCCTTTAGAGGCACCCTACCAAACCTAGACCTAGAGGGACCTTGCTCTTTCACATGAGAATTGGCCCTTGAGGGCCCCGAACGTCACCATCATGACCCTAGACGTCATCCAGAGCTAGGGTTTTCGTTTTGTAGGCATTTATGAGCCTAGTGGCATGTGTGGGCATCATCTCGGGGCTCTGGAGGAAAAGCGCCCTATATTTTAGGCTCAACGTTCCACCTTTATGCCTCAATGTCACCCTAGAAGGGCATGATGTCACCCTTGGAGGTTTCTTTAGATGCTAATTATTTTTTATTATGTCAAAATTGATTTTTATTGTAAATTGGCCAGGTTGGCCTTATTTTGACCTGAAAATTAATTAAAGGTCAACATTTTGTATAAATAAACATAAATTACTCTCATTTTTACATCACAACTCACCTCTCACAAGAGGGAGGATTGAAATGTTTTCCCTAAAGGGGTTATTGGATTAAATTATCAAGGCACACTTGCTTGGAGGCTATTTTGGATCATTTCTTGGTGAAATTTTGGAAAATATAGGGTTTTTGTGCTTGATTATCCTTGGTGAAGTAAGTAAATATGCAATTTTCATTTCATGATAAATGTTTATGGTATGTTTACTTGTTCATATGTGATATTATGAAATTGCTTGCTTGAAACCCTAGGAGTAAGAAACATAAGGTGCTTCTTTCTTGCTCTTTATTTTGCTAATTTTTCTTAAGAAGATCTTGTCTATACAAACTTCTAGAGCCCTAAAGTGCTATCACTTTAGAAGCTTTGTCTAGTTCTTATTGCATTAAATATTTTTCAAGAGTCTAAGTATAGGAGAAATCACTAGGGCCTAGAAGTGCCTACACCCTAGTTGAACCTTCTCTTTGAGGATTGGTGCTTGAGAACTTAAGGTACTACTTCTCAAACTTCCACTTTGTTATCTTTTAGACAAGTATAATCATTGTTGTCTCTCCAAGTTAATGTGCTAACATAATTGACTCCATAAACCCTAAAGGAACTAGTCTCTTGTCTCTCTTTTGTTGGAAGGTTGATCAAACACTCAAATATTATTCTCTTAATCTATTACTAATTAAATCTAACACTAATTTAGCCTAGATTGTTAAATTTCTTGTTTCTATTATAAATGTTTGTGACAACCATCAAATTGCAGAAACTTTTCTACATAATTGACATTGAATGCTATCTAAACACTTCAGAAGTTGCTTATGACATTTGATTATCATTCTACTTAGTAAATTCTATCTTTTCAATGTCTTCTCAAGCAATTTTGAAGAGCTTTTATTGCAGTTGTTACAATTTATTAATTGTTGTTGTAAACTTGTTTATTGTTGTATTTTTATATCAGCTAGCATATTTTCACTTGGTTTACTGCCTCTTGAAGCTTTAGTATCATTTTTGTACTTGAAACTGCCATATATATTCTTTGTTGTATTTGTTTGGGTAGGTACACTTCATCACTTTCAATTGCTTCATCTTTCTTGGACATAAACCTTGTGACATATTTAACTTGAGTGACCAGTGAGAGGGGGGGCACTTTTATCCTTATCTTTATCTCACCCATCCCTTTAGGTCAATGGGGACGCATTCCTTGTGTTAGACTTATATTCATCCCTAAAAAGTGGGGATTTCCTATTGAGGTGGCAATGATAAGACATCATGTTTGTTACTCCAATATCCCTCACTTGTCGTGGGATTTGGGAAGGTACAGATTATGCGATAACATGTCCTTTGTTCATAATATTTATTCATACAATGCACAAACATTTAGTCTCTATAATTCTCATAGAATCTATGTTGAGACTTTATTCAATCCTTGAATATTGAATATGTTGACTCTAATGAGGTATTTGTTGGTAAAATATTTCAAAACTTGGGTCTAAAACTCTGAACAAACAATTGGCAATCAATCTTATGGTGACCTTCTGTGCGACATAAGGTACACTAGACATTCTCATTCACCAATTTCCCCATTTCCATATCCTATAGTTACATGGTGAGGTTTTCAAGTTGAGATTGCACCTACACCAATCCTATTGAAGTGTTAATTACCTAAATAGATCTGCAAATATAATTCATACAAACCCTTAATATCAATAAGAATAAACCAAACCATTCACCAAATTATTGAACATAAGAAATATTCAAAACCATTGAGGTAGGGTAACACTATATATTAATCCTTATGGAAGGATAACACTCCTCAAGCAATGCTTGTTACAATAGAAATATTCTTCACCATGCTCCAATACATTACTTACACTTATTTATATAACACTCTCTATCTCCTAGGAACCTTATAGAAAGTCTTCTCACATTTATTATATCTAACTACCATAGCGGGCCTTATTTAATATAGTGGACCTATTCCACCTTACATTGAATGAATTCTACTAATAATACATAACCACATTCCCATTGGTTACATCCCTAGGTACCCCATATTACCTCCCTAGGTATACTACATTATGTCCCCTTTCACATGTTTCATCCTCGAAACATGAGAAGAAACCATACAATATGATCAGCTAAGCAATGTAGCCAACTGGTACCAAGTATGACCATCCATCCATCCTAATGGAAGATAAACATGATGTCCAATCGTTGCCTTGCCACACCTATATTGATCCTTATCGTGTATGTGGTGCCATGGGATTGTTTCTCTATCCTCATATCATCATGTAGTGTTGGTAGTCCTCCAGTATCCTCTGGATTGATTTTCATTATGGTGCCATGCTAGTGCATAAATGTATTTTTTCTCATGCCTCTACCTTGATGATTTTTGTTTCTCTATATGGTGTGGATGATGATATAAAACAATTGTAAGAATTAGTTCTTTTTTCTCCAACTCTGCAACATAGTTTTTCTTTGAGTCAATGATCTCCTTGTCTTTTTTATTGTGTCCTTCTTGTGGATGTGTTTCATCTCCTTTTGTAGACTCTTCCTCTGATTCAAATTCAAATTTTTCAGTAACTTCTTTGTTGTCCCTCATAGGCCCTTCTTTCTTACTAAGAGAAAGATCTAGAAATGTAATTTTCCTTTTCTTGTACCAAAGCTTTAGAAACTTCTTTTGCTCATTAATATTAACTGTATCAACTGAGTCCATCCAAGTATATCCCAAAAAAATTCCACATCATCCATATCAATAACATGAAAATCAGAATGAAACACATATTTGTCCATGGTGATCTTCAAATATTTAAAAATTTGAACATTTTCACCCTCAACCTTTGTGTTTTGAACATTCTTTGCGGGAACTTACAATCTATTAACAAAATAAACATTAATAAAATTATCCAGGAAACTAAGGTTAATAGAAACAATGATATTTTGTTTATGAATACAACCATGAAATTGTAATATAGAGTTTCCACATGGAAACAAATCCTTGGTACGTTTTGTATCGCTTTTTCCAACATGATACCACCTATCTAGAAATACCATTTCAAATTCTTTGTCGAAGAATGTCATTATCAGGTTGTAGTCAAGCAATTTCCACTACATGGTCGCACCACCTTGTATGTATAAATTGACCAAACCTCTCCAATTCTCTTTCCACACTAAATTCTCCTTTTTTATAAATTATTCAATACTAGGGCCATCATATTTCCCAGTAAAATACATCTTTCTATGAAAAAACCCAAAAATAGAACTAGGACTTGTAAAAAAAAAATCACGCGGCTTTTTTCGAAAAAACCCTGAAATTTTGCCAAATTTAAAACATTGATAACTTCAATTCCTGGACTTTGTTTCCACTAATTTTTTTTTTTTTAATTGGGTATTTTTCTTAGAGGAATTCAAATATCCAATTTTTTCTGCAAATTGTACTAAAAAATTTTCGTATATGAACCTTAAGTGTGTCGCCCCCTTTTTTTCCTTTTTAAAAAATATGCAAAAAGAACCAAAAATGTATTCCCTTCTTTGGCCAAGGAAAGTGCTCTGATACCAATTTTTAAGTAAATGAATAGATCTACAAATATACTTCAAATAAACCCTCAATATCAACAAGAATAAAACAAAATATTCACCAAGATATTCAACACAAGAATGTAGAGAAAACCCTTGAGGTAGGGTAACACTATATATTAATCCTTATGGAAGGATAACACTTCTCAAGCAATGCTTTATACATTCACAATATTCTTCACTATCTTTCAATACATTTCTTACACTTCTTTATATAACACTCTCTATCTCCTAGGAACCTTCTAGAAAGCCTTCTCACATTTATTATATCTAACTACCATAGTGGACCTTATTTAATATAGTGGACCTAGTCCACCTTACATTTAATAACTTCCACTAATAATACATAACCAAATTCCCATTGGATACCTCACTAGGTACCCCATATTACCTCCCTAGGTATACTACATGATATTTCACCACCTCCTCGCATAGACTCTAGGCGCATTGCAATCTCTACGGCTTCCAACTGAGTCTTCACATTATATTGTGTGAGTGGGACCTTAATGTGTGGGAGGAGTTTGAGAATGAACCATTCTCTATGTTGGAAATCCTGGACATGCAGGTTCAGTATGTCTTATTGTCCCCCAAAGTTTTGGGATAAATATTGTGCACGCACAGAAGAAAATTTGTGTGTGCACTCTAGTGTTGAATGCACATCAATAGTTGTGCAATGCATGAAAAAGTCATGCACACCAGTGAGAGTTCCACAATCATGTTGCATCAATAATATACCACATGCATGTTGAATCAAGAAGAATACATTCAAGAATATTCTTTAATGATTAACTCAAGTGGGACGAGAGATCATAGAGAAATTAAGGGATGAGATGGAAAGTTAGTTAGGACTGTCATGACTCCAAAGAGGCTACATGGGCTAGATGTGGGTGGAAGAAGTATGCAGAACTATCATTTAGAAGAGAAATTGGAGCATAGGAAAAAGCGATAGAGCACTAGAGAATATAAGGAAAGAAAAAGGAGCAATGAATACATAGAGGACGGTTCTAAGAGTATGATGTATGCAATAGAGAAGAGAAGAAGAGAAATTAGTCTAGCCTATTTTTTCATGATGCTTGTTGTGAGTCCATTTTTTTGTGTGCTTGGAACAATTTTTGTAAGGAGTTTGTAATAGAGTCATCTTAGTATTATGTGTATATTCTGAGAGAAAATGCACGGTGCCTTGTAATGTATCAATGACAAAATGTATGTGAGTACAGGGCATTGTTCTTGATGAATTATGAGTCTCTTGGTCTATGTATGCCACTATGTGAATGGAAATAATGTAAAGTTTCCATTTTCCTATCATTTATTGTGTTGATTATGAGTTCAATGGATGAATATGGTAATGTTGAATGTTTTTAATATCATTATGAATTGTAATGAAATGTGTGAATTCCAGTCTGAGTGGATTCTTAGTGTAGTTTAAACCTTCATCTTTGACACAAGACCAGATGGTCTCTATGATTCTCATGGAATATTGGGTGAGACCTTATTTAGTCCTAGACTAAGGATTGATATTCCAAAGCCTTGGGTTTTTGTTGGTCAACTCTGGATGAACCATGGGTCATCAACCCCCCAATGTTAAGAAGGTTTCGCTAAAGAGACCCAACAAATGGTTTTTTTGTTGGGACCTGAAGGTTTTGTATTTCAGGATGAAGGGAGAGAATGGGGTGGTATCCATCTCGGGAGGAAATACAATATTGGTTAACCATGAAAGAAGATGAGTTTTCTCAATGGGAAAATCGGCGTTTGATCACTAACATGGAGCGTTGGAAGGAGAGGTATATCTATAATGACTTGAATGAGATTTATTTTATTGAGTTTCCATGTTTTTTGTATGAATGGTTGAAGAGGTAGAATAATACTAATACTGCATTGAGACCCCAATAACCACTGGTTTGGCAATAGACTACAATCAATAAGCTGAAGGCATTGGACAATAAGTGGGCTTGGGAAATCGACTTCTATTTTTCTCAGGTGAAGGAAGGATACAACATTGAATTTGTTGTAGAATATAGTGATTCCTTCAGCGAGGTTGAAAGAAAAATTTTGGAAGGTCCTCGAAAAAGGATGCTAGAAGAAATCTTGGTATGGATCAAGATGTTGTTTGTGGAGAAAGGATTGATGCACATGGAGCCCGATAGGATGGTTGACTATACTACCCTAGCACCGAGGGGGATGAAAAGAAGGGGGAAAAGAGAGAGGAGATGGATTCATTGGGATGATACAGAGGTTATAGTGGTAGCGGTCAGAATCAACCCCATGCCAAACAAGTGTGAGCCCACCCAGTTGTCAATTCTATTAGATACAAAAAAAAATAACACTTTTGGATTTAAGAGTCAATTTGTAGTGTTGTATTTCTAGTGGTTCCACTGGTTAAGGACACATTTCAATGCGGTCATAGATTTAAATAAATAAAATAAAAGTGGTGCTACTGATAACATCACTTTTCAATTCAGGGGTCAATTTCAGGGTTCTATCTAAAATGTCAAGGTAACTGTCTACAATCTCAAGAGTAAGATTTCAAAAAGGTTGCAAGTTTAAACACCTCCCAAAAAGGGTGTTATCGATAGCACCATGTTTTGATAAAAACACCAAAATCAACCCCCAAATAAAAAAGCGGTGCTACTTTTTGATTTGGGAGTTGATTTTGGCGCTTTTTACCCAAAAATATCATATTTTTTGGATAGAGTTCTCATTTTAAGGTCACAGTTCTTGTTAAGTTCGTAACTTTGTTATGGGATAAGATGGAGGTAAAACCCCCTTTTAACCACCCCCCTTGTGCATTTGTAACCAAGAAGAAAGAACAACAAACAACACAATGATAGGAGTAGAATATATGAGTGAAGAAGAGGACGAAGTCAGAAATACTTCACAAGGGATATTATCAGTACCGAGATCCCCAACATTGATTAGTTAGTCAGGAGGACACTATCCTAGATTAAGAACGGAAAATCAGGATACAACTCTAAGGCTACCCATGTTCCATGGGACGAGAAAGGACAATGCAAAGAATCATTGGTTTACTATTGAGGATATATGGTCTATGAAGAGGATCATACATGAAACATCAAATATTTCATAGTTGGATACCATTTTCAAGGAAAGAGACCCGACATGGTACATGAAGTACAAGGAAACTATGCCAACAAGACATACGAGGTCCCTAAAAAAAATGAAGAGATATATTCTTAAGGAGTTCTAAAATCATAACTAAAAGTCTCAATGCATTACAGAGATTAAGGAGATCAAGAAACAACTAGGAGAGGCCCTATGGGACTATGACCAATAGTTCAAGATCTTGTTAGATAGACTGACGTTCCAGATCTAGGATGTTCAGCACAAAGAATGGTTCATCATGGGGATTCTTCCCTATATTTGAGTTCCACTCACCCAACAAAAGGTAACTACTCAAGCACAGGATATGGAGATTATGATGTGCTTGAAGGATACACCAGGAGGTGGAGAAACATTAGCAAGATTGGCACATGTGCAATTCCAAATTGTAAATATGACAATGCAATTTCAAGATATGGTGAAGGAAAAGGTGGTGTGGGAACATGTATGGTGTACTAAGTGTTGATAGGAAGGTCACTGCATGGATGAATATCCTACACTGGGAATTTATCTCCTGACAGGTGCACCAAATCCATTTTCAACTCGGCCTTAGAAGGAATGGTGCGAGATTTGAAAACAATGGGGACATATCCCACCTCACTTCCCAACACTAGATAAATATCATAAGAATCACCATAATTCGTTCTATGAATTCTGCAAATCCATGGGGCATGATGTGAAAAAATGTCGGTCACTTCAGTTGATGCAGGAATACACCCATGATGTCTTTCAGTTTTAGGAAGAGAAGAAAGGTGGGGACCTTGGAGACGTTGAGAGAGGTGGATACCAAGGAGGACCACCCATTTCTTTTAACTATGCAAAGATAGGCCATGTATCTATATTTTTCACTAAACCGCACGCTCTCTATGGGTACTTCTATAGTACCGATCATGTCACAAAGGATTGTCCTGAATTTTTTAAAAAGTGGGAAGAGAAGAAGGCACACTACAACATGGTGATTGTAAAGTTGCATGGGAATCAAAATAAGGATGAGGAAGTTGATGTATGGGTGATAACCAAAGACGTAGAGAAGACATGAATGGACTTTGAGCACGAAGAAATATTGAGCCAAAGAATGGAGGGGAAGATTAGAAAGGAAGCGCAAGCTCCTATTAAGTTTGATGTTGTGTAGTAGAAGCAGTTTTTGCATAATGTGCAGAGGGACCTAGAGGAAGAAAGAGGATGGGAAGAGCTACAACATGCAACACAAAGGTCTCTAGAAGGGGATAGGGTACATGAGGAGGTGAAACATGCCACAAAGATATCATTGGAAGAATCCCAAGCCTGTGAATAATTGCAACACACCACACAAAATTATTTGGATGAAGATCGTGTGCACAAAGAGATACAGTGTTGTTGGCAGCCACCAATTTTTTCATTTTTTATCATAATCGAAGTCACCACAAAAAAATATATATATCTTTCTCTAGCTACCACCACCTTTCATTTATAAACGCTTAAGTTTCTGAACTTCAAGACGATGATTGGGATTAACTTATCTTATTGAGTTTTTCATTTGAATTTTTCGTTTATTTTTGTTTTTAAATTCATGACTGTAAGCATGAATTTAAATAAAAACTTGGTTTGGGATTTATATATTCTACCTAGGAAATCTCACTTTGAAGACACCCACATATTGTTAAATTTCAGGTTTTATGAACTTATTGATCGATTCACTATCGTGATTTTTATGTATTATGGGTATTGTGACTTAATTGACTCTATGGTTGATTGTTGGTTTTAATTTGTGGAATGTCCAAATGCACAAAACAATGGTTTAACATTTGATATGGGTCTCATGATCTCAACAGTCATATAAACACTCATGTCTCTTGGTACAGGCATGTTGTACCCATGATTTCAATCCACCCTGATGTCCTGAGAATTAATGAGATCATTCATTATGCGATTTGGGGTTTGGTATTGTTGGAGGGTTTGGTATTCATCG
>JZKD02S2121264.1:104057-122169 GCA_000966675.3 Picea glauca
GAGGCAAGTGAACAGGAGAGGATCCCTTCCATAATAGGATCCATTGTATGGTGTTGCCCTACCTCAAGGGTTTGATAATAATAAAGTGTGGTTTCTTCTATCTTGCTCTGTGGATCTATTTTGTATTCAGTATTTGTGGTGATTATATTGGTAGATCTATTCAGGTTCTGAACAGTCGGATCCTCTTCATCTTTTGCTTCTACTTTTTTTCATCTTATGCTTCTTCTTCATAAATTTGTTCCATTGATTCATTTTCTTCTTCCTTTAATTCTTTTCTACTTGTTTCATCAATTGTTATGTTGATGTTTTCCACAATTTTGTTCAATCTTAGGTTGTAACAATTGTATGGTTTACTTGTACTTGAGTAACCAAAAAGTACTCCTTTGTCCACACAAGAGTAAAACTTTCCCATTATTCCATCTTCTCTTTTGATGTAGCATTTGCTTCCAAAAACTCTGAAGTGATTCACATTTGTTGGTCTTCCTTTCCATAGCTCGTAAGGAGTTTTTTCAGTGTTGTTTATGAGAATTATTCTATTTTGAATGTGAACTGTTGTATGCACTACCTGTGTCCAAAAGATATCTGTCAATTTGGAATTCATTAGCATTATTCGATCCATTTCCTTTACTTTCATGTTCTTTATTTCAACAACTCCATTTTGTTGAGTTGTCCTAGCAACAGAGAATTTCCCTTTTATTCCATGCATGTTGCAGTAGTCCATAAATTCCTTTGAAGTGAACTCTCCTCCATTATCATATCTCAAGCATTTGATTTTTGAATCCATTTCATTTTCAACCATTTCCTTGTATACCTTGAAGTTTTCAAAAGATTCTAACTTATTCCTGAAAAAGCAAACTGTAGTCATTCTTGTATAATCATCAACTAATAACATAAAGTATTTCTCACCTTTTAAACCCTTTGTTGTAGTTGGTCCAACTAGATAGTATGCACAATTTCTAGTGTTCTTGTCGTTGAATATTCTTTTGATTTAAACATGGTATTTGTTTTCTTTCCTTATTGACAATGTTTGCATAAAGTGTTGGTTGGTTTCATGATCTGGGGAATTTCTCTAACTGCTTCCCTTTTGCTGACTTTGACAAGGTTATCAAAATGTATGTGACCCATTCTTTTGTGCCATAGCCTACTTTCATCTTCCTTTCCTAGGAAACACTTTTCATTTCCAATTCCACTTAATACATATATGTTGCTTGAAGTTCTCGCAGCTGTTGCAATCAATTTTACTGAACCTTCTTTTCTTATCTCGCACTTTGTGAATCGAAACTAACTTTATAACCTTGGTCACACATTTGACTCACACTTAGAAGATTATGTTTCATATCTTATACTAGTAGAACATTTTCTGCCTTGGTATTCTTGTTCCCAATTATGACTATGCCTTTTCCAATTATTTTAATTGAATCATCATTTTCGAAGGAGACTGATCCATATCTTTCCTTTCTTAATGTAAGAAACCTGTCTCTATCACCTGTCATATGTTTTGAACAACCACTGTGAACATACCAACCACGTTTCTTCTTCTTAGTTTGTAGAGCGAGTGTGCATTATTCATTGCTATATTGATTCTGATTTCTTATCCATGTCCTTTTCTGAGGTTCTTGTCTATGACTGTTGTTTTTCTGTTGTGGTTCTCTAGGAGGGACTATCATTTTGCAATATTTGGCCATGTATCCAAATTTGTTACATTTGTAGCATTCCACTTCAGTGCTCAAAGATTCAAACATGTTGTAACTTCTTCTCTGTGTTTCACTAGGCCTTCTTGGATAACCCTTTTGTGTATGACTTTCAAATTTGTTTATGTTCATGTTGTTAGCTCTGCAATTCACAACTTTATGTCCAAAATTATTACATGCATAACATAAACCAAAAAAGATAGTTTGATACCTAGGAGTTGAAGATCTTTTGAAAGGAGGTACTCTTATGAATCCTTCTTCTTCCCGAGGCCTATATGTTTCTGTCAGTCATTGAATCTAAAATATTAATATTCTTGGTGGAGGAGTGTCCCTATAATTTTCTTTGTAGACTTTCCTATCCCCTTTGAATGTTTGTGCATAGCTTTTTGGATAGGTTTCTTGTTCTGTTGTTTTGGAGCTTGATCCATTTTTTGTCTGTTGTATCCAAGTCCAGACTTGTCATGCTGAGGTTTTTGACTGCTGATAATGTCATTCAAAACTTTTGAGTTGTTCTACATATTTTTCTTTTGAATATCCTTTTTTAATGTAACAATTTTTTCTTCCAAATTTCCAATGATCATGTCTCTTCCTTCTAGTTGTTCTTTGAGTGCTTCTTCAATTCTTTTATCTTCTTCAATTTGAACCTTCAAATTTGTGATCATTTGTTCTAGTTCCTGAGTGTCTTCTTTCTTGTCTAGTTCTGCTTGCAGTATCTTGTTTTTCTCCTTTTCTATTATGATAATTTCTATGGCACACAACAATTCTTCTCGGTAGTCAACTTCTGCCTCTTCATATTTGTTGGTTGTGGAGCCTGATTATCTTCCTGATTCAGAGGTCCTTGCTTTTAGCCATGTTTATACCCCATGAAGTATTTACACCCCAGAAGTATGTACACTCTTCCACGCGGGGGAGTGAAGAGTGGGGGTACCCCCTCTGTGGGGTTCGGGGGGGCTTTCCCCCCGGATGGGGGGTCTGGGGGCAAGCGGGCCCCTAGCGAGGGTTCGGGGGGAAATCCCCCAAAGAAAAAATTGCCTTGTAAAAGTATATTGTAATTTCATTGTAAATTTGGACCGTTCATTATAAGGTCACAGATCTAACAGTAGAGATTATGTTAGGGTTTTTTTCCCTAGAAGGAAACCCTCTTTTATGAGGGAAATGTATTACAGCTATGGATGGTGGTGAATATTGTATTTTGAGAGAGGAGACTGTGAGAGAAAGACGAGGAAGTTACAACGGGTTTGGCTGTTGGTTGTATCCCTTCATTTGTTGGATAACAATAAAGGAAGGACCTGAAAATTTGTCTGGTGGACGTAGCCCACACTGGGTGAACCACATAAATCTGTGTCTCTCTTGTATTGTGTGTCTTCTGTGTTTTGTTTCTGCATTTGTTTTATTTATTGCTCCGCGGTCCTGTTTTTCTAACAATATTCTTCTTCGAAGTCATTTTTATAAGAGACTTCTATTGCCATTAATAGAACCCTTTCTATCTCATTGTCATTGACTTCATCTTCATTTGATGATGAGATGTTTTCTTTGGTACATAAGATTTTCTTGAAAACTTTCTTTATGGTTCTTTTGTCTTTATATGTTTGTTTTCAATTTGAGTAACCTTCATCATTTCTCTTTTTCTTATGAGGAAATTTGTTAGCAAAATGACCAATACCATCACAATTAAAACAAATCAAAGGAATCTTACCTCTATACATGTCATTGGTTCCCTTGTTAAATCTTTTGACAAAGTTTGCCACTTCTTCATCATCTTCCGAGACGTCACTGTTGCTGCTATGTTCTTTTTCTTTTTTATTTCCCTTTTTCTTTGACCTTTTGGATGCTTTGAAGGCCACTTCTTGTATATCTGGATTTTCCTGTTCAGTTCTCATTTCATATGCTATGAATATTCCATGCATTTTTTCCATGCTTATTGAGTTTAGATCTTCTTTTTCTTCTAGTGATGATATCTTAGGGTCAAATCTCATAGGAAGAGATCTTAGTACCTTTTGAATAATTACAGATTCTTTGATTTCTTTTCCCAATCCCAAGATTGCATTTACTATTTCATCGACTCGTAAAAAGTAAGTTGCAATGTTCTCATCTTCCTTCATCTTTAGTTGTTCGAACTAACCTACGTAAGTTTGAAGCTTTGTTGCTTTCACTTTTGAATCTCCTTCATAAATATTTTGAAGTTTGTCCCAAATCTCTTTAGCGAATTTACAATGTGCAACTTTGGTGAATATCGAATCTCCAAGACCATTCAGAAGTGCATTTGTGGCTTTGGAATTATTCTAACCGAGTTTCATATCTTTGTCATTTTTCGGCGGAACTGCTGGTGATGTCTATCCATCTACAACTGATTGCCAAATTTCAAATCCCTGTGTCCATATATATGTATTCATCCTTATGCTCCAAAAGGCATACTTTTTTCCATCAAACCATGGTATTCCATTTTTATACATGTTTTTTCTCTCCATGATCTACCTTTCAGCGGTTAAAATGATTTCTGAAGGAACCTGCTCTGATACCAATTGTTGGATTACTAAGAGGGGGGGTGAATCAGTAATAGAGCCATCTAATCCTTTTTAACCATATAATGCAAGTGTTATATAAATGTAGAATTATCATCCAATATTTGTAGAGTAATTAAACAATGAACAAATGAACAATCATACACATACATAGTACACCAGTGTTTTTATGTGGAAACCCAAAGAAAAAGAAAACTACAGAATGTTTTTTCTTATATGTCTTGAAGAATTACATTCATTGGAAGCACCAACTTCCTTTGTTTTCCAACTGCAACTGGAAGGAGGCTCCAACCCCCTAGTTTATTAGGCTACAACCCGAGGGAATATCCAACTCCCCAATTCTCTGGCTACAACCCCCTATGTTCTTCGGCTACAACTGGAAGGTGTCTACAACCACCTGTCTTTGCCCCATCCAACCGCCCTGATGTATAAGTAGAATGATGGAACCACTGTCACATTATCACTGTGAGATATATTTATGTAAACATGTACCAATAAACTTGCACCATGTATCAACCATGCATCAACCTGTACCTCAATCTGTAATCAACTTGTACCATAAACAAGTGCATCAACCATGCACCAACCTACACCAAACAACATGTAATCAAATTGTACCATAAAAAAGTGCATCAACCATGCACCAACCTGTACCTCAACCTGCAAACCTTCCTTAGCTTTAACAACAAGAGACTAGCATTTTCATCAAAATTTACTTTAGTCTCACATGACTAGTTTTGGATTAGTCAACAACCCTAACTTGAAATAATCATAACTATGTACCGGTAATGAATAAAGATATGAAAATAGAACACAATGTTCTTCAATGTGTTTTATTCAATTCTTCTAGGTGTCACTACTTGGAACCTCTCAAAAAAGGAGTTATAGAAAAAATGGCATACCTTGTTGAATTATGGTTTATTCTAGAGAGCACACTTGTAGAGCATGCCCCACATGGAATATTTGTTGTAGGGATCTGAAACTTTTAAAAAGAATACTACAGACTATACTATAACCAACACATTTGGTCTTACTAAATTTGGATCTGTTATGAAGAAGTTATGACGTTTTTACCTGAAACACTTGTTTTAGACTAGTTTCAGGACTAGCCACAAACCCTATTTTCCGGGGAGTGTAACTCCAAAAATACAATGACCCACAAGCTGAAATTTGTACCACAGCTACTTGGATATGTTTCCTTAATGGACTCCTAATTCACGGTCTGAATCATTCTAGAAAAAAAATTATTGCGAAAATGGTGAGATGACCTCTAAATAACATACCTTAGAAAGAATCATCAAAAGAATTTATCCTCCCTTGAATTTAGGCCTTCTTTACTTCACATTCCCTCTGAAATTCGTCTTAGATATCCTCGATTACCTCATTCACCTGTAGATATTCAATATGCTCAAGTGTGTTTTAAAATGAGAGAGCCTTGCCTCTTGTTTATGCTCTCCAAGTAGCTTCCTTCGAAGCATCTTCTAGGCCACTTTGTCCACATAGTCACCTATGTCCAACTTTGCCCAATTTTTCACTTGTCCATGTATCCAAAAGCCACTTGACCACTTAACCCATTTTCCTCATTTTAGGGTTAAACTTCTTATAACCACTTTCAATAATTAGAAAGTCTTCCATTTACTTTATTATTTAAATAATCCTCCTTGACTTTGTCACTTCACTTTATTATTTAAATAATCCTCTTTGATTTTGTCACTTCACTTTATTATTTAAATAATCCTTTTTGGATTTGTCACTTCACCTTATTATTTAAATAATCTTCTTTCACTTTGTCACTTCACTTTATTATTTAAATAATTTATTCTTTGCAAGCACTTTGACTTCTTTGACCTTTTGGGGTTTCAAGCCAATCATATGAGGGTCCTTCAACTTCGTAAGGCCACAACTCTCAAACCGTGAGGAGTTATGTGATGTTCCACATACCACCAGAAATGGCATGACATGTACTATCTATCTAGAATAGTCTTACCTGCAAATATATCAAAATTCAAACCATTATACGTCAAACAAACTTGGGTCCATTACCCAAACCTTTGTGCTACCGGAATTCGCTACCAGACTTTCTTCAAGGGTTGACATCAATGAAAACCAACCCAATTAATCAACATGTTGTTGGTTGACATTCCTGAAATGATTTTTTCCCAAACTCAATTCACGAATTGAGGATTTTAATCAACTAATCTTGTTGCATTTGTCATGGCTTCCCTGTAACCTCAAATTTGACCAATTCCAGGTCTGAATTTGCTAGAACAGATATTAAATTAAGAATATCTCACTACTTGGCCAATTTTCTCAATTTTCCCATGAATTTAACAATAGAAATTGAAGCTTTTGCCCAATTCCACCCAATTGCTTCTAATTTTGACCATGGATGCTCTGCAACTTGAAATTTGGCTACTTCAAAATCAATTCTCTGTGAAATTTCACTTCAATTCAACTTGCTTGGCCCATCCAGACTTAGTGTTGAAAACTAGAGCTCTGATACCATATTGTAACATCCACAACATCCAACTGGGATATGCCACGTAAAAAAAATTGAACTGTATACCAATTAAAACATATACACAAAGAAACTCTTGCAGAACTTTCTATATAAAACTCAAAATAGACAAATACATTCTACAAGTGCACATATTCATACAGAATAATAATACAAATACACATGCAGCACACACAGGAAAACCCCATAAAAATAAATGCATAAATAATAATGCAACATGTAATTTAACACACAATTGACACTTATCTTGGTAACAATATCACCAACTATGTGCAGACCTTCCACGAACCTCCCAGCCTTAGACCGCGCTGCTCATCACTCTCAGCAGTGGGTCACCCCCAAGCTAGGACTAAACTCCACCTGGGTAAAGGGATTCCTAACCAGGCTGATGTATCTCAGATAATAGGAAAGACTTTGTCACAGGTGCCAAATCAAACTAACATCCTACATTCCCTCATTCCCCACATGCATGTCCCACCCCAAGAAGTGTGCCCCTTCTCTGCTCAACAGTTCTTTGGTTTCCCTACTTCCTTTCTGGGCTTCACCAACAGGCCAGATAGGAAGTCTCAGAGCCCTATAGCTACAGTTTAGCACCTTTGGGAATCAATTCCCAACAATTCTCTCACCTGGAGATATTTTCTCACGGTCGTGAAAACTCGCTTCTTCAGTCCAACTCCTAAGCTAACCAGGTACAGGTACGGTTACTGGTATTGGTACGGATATGGGTATGGGTACATGTACAGTGATAGTAAGGTATGAATATATTTATAGGTATAGGTACAGGAAGGTACAAAGGATAGTTGAATGAGTGAGTGAATGATGATGGAATGAATGAATGAATGGGGAAATGAACTAAGTCCAAATATATGTATGCATGTTCCCAACTTGACACTTGTCATGTTGAGAGCTACTTTGGTCCACTTGTCCCCATCCTTAGAACTTAGAATAAAATAATTATCCATGCTTTATACTTTAAGGAATATTAATATAATATTCCTTTTTGGCTTAATCTCCCTAGCTTAGTCCCTTATCCTTAAATTTTAGCCCCCCCTTTCCCTAACTAGTGGAGTTTAGTCCCCCATACTATTTTATTATGGTCGGTCTACACGCAATGATGTATTATATTAATGATAAGACATATACAAAAATAGGCTCATTGGCCTTTAACATCTAGGATCTCTGGCCTATTCATCACGTAATCTTTATGGCTTATAATAAACTAGCTCACCAGCCTACAAAACACAACATATACACAAAGGCTCTCTGGCCTCAAAATCAAGCGCACTTAATTTTGTTGTGCGCAGTATCTTGGAATGTGCACACTTCATCATTTTAGTGCGTAGTACATGTGCACACTATACCATGGAAGGTGCATGAAAAATGATATCAACAACTCACCAGCTTAATTACATTTTTATTTACATTTACAGTTGGGGTTCAACCTAGGGATATTATAGGGGAATTGTGGGTTAATTTTTTTCAGGGTAGAGACGTGTTCCAACGTCTTTAAACTACAGTGATATGTCATTCAATGCATAAATTTGTGGTCAGGGAAGCATACACATAGGAGATACAAGAGTTTTTTAAACTCACATTGTTGGACACCCTTCTAACCCCTATTGGTACCCCTTTGAGTCGTGGCACATTAGACATCACCTGTATATGGACTTGCTCTTCCAAGTACCTCTAGTATATTGGGATCCCCCCTAGGTATCCTAAAACCATCCATATATTAACTAATCGATCGCCTGACTACTATAGTTCCATCAAGAAAAATGCTTGGGAAAATACTCTCTAATACTTTGGTACTCAGGTAGTATGACTAAGGGTATGGTCTAGCATCCTTAGTTTGTTCCCTAAGATATTAGGCCAAGTACTAATGTTCGAACCCACACATATATAAGAGAGTTATAGCACAGGGAAAACCCTTGTCTGTAGAAACATTGAAAACCCTAAGCCTTGGATGGAAATAGAATAGAAAAGGAACAAACAAGATCTATTTCTATGCAACATTGCCTCCTACATTCTGGTTGCAAAATTACTACACGTTGTTTTCTATTAAGAGTCTGGGAATTTCGATGTTATAGTATTACTCAGGTTAGAGAATAACTCCACAAAAGTATAAAAAAAGAGTATAGTTGTCACATTAGCACCCTTATTTGGGACCTATCCCATTGGATTCCTCCCTTCTCCCTAATCGTAGTGGTACCTATCATTTTTAAGCCTAATTATTTTGTGGACCCAACCCCCTTCCCGACACTCTTATTTGTCACCCTTCCCATTGGACTCCCCTTTTCACCGTAATCATTGTGGTATTATCACTTATAAGCATTATTTTATGTGGTCCCATCCACCCTTCTCGACACCCTTATTTGACACCTACCCCCTTTGCTATCCCTTGTTTCCCTGATCATAGTGATATATGTCACCTATTCATTTTTTTTCAGTGAACCCAATCCACATTCCAGGCACCCCCACTTTCCACATGGCCAACACTCGTACCCAAGAAATACAGGCTGAAATAAAGTAGGACAAGCTTAGTTTGACTATCTCGAGGACCAAGTCCAGTCCAAATTAACTAGAGTTGATGTCCAAGTTTACAAAGTTGACACCTGATTTGACCAATTAGAGGGCAAGCTTGACACTCTCACTTCCACTCTCCAATTGCTATTGAGCCGATCCCAGGACTCCCCATTACCTAAACAAACCTCCCAAGATGATGGTGTTGACTCCTCCCATACTACGACCTTTCATTCCAACACATTTCATCATGACCCTCACCTTCCCTGAGTTGAGGTCAATAAATTTTATGGCTCTGATCCCATGGGATGGGTCACTCAAATGGAGCATCATTTTTATTTACATGGAATTACTGATGATTTGGAAAAAGTTTGTTATGTTTTTCTTTATATGGATCCTGAATGCTAGAAATGGTGGAAATGGCATAAAAAGGCATGCAAGGGATATGTTGCTTGGACCCAGTTTGTTGCCAAGATTTATGAATTCTCTGACACTGACAACCACTATTTAGGTCATTTGACCAAGTTGAAATAGACTGGCTTAGTGGAAGACTTCATCACTTCCTTTGAGCACTTGACTTTCAGAACAAAGGGCATGGCAGATTCCTTCCTCAGGTAATGTTTTATTAGTGTCCTAAAGGATGAAATCTGAGCCCAGGTCATCATGGCTTGCCCCTAGACTTGGTTGGAAGCTACTAAATGCACCAAAGAATCACAACAAGTTTTTTTTTCCTAGAACCAAAAACCTTATTTTATTCCTCACCCTCACCCTACCAATCCTATCCCTCCTGCCGCCCCTCTCAAGATACAGAAATTAACTCAAGTAGAAATGGTTGAACACCAACTCAAGTGTATTTTTTATAATTGTGATGAAAAATATTTTCCTAGGCATAAGTGTAAGGAACATAATATTTGTATGGCCATATGTAAGGATTTTACTAAAGAGGAGGATGAAGTCCCCCCTATGGAATAAATACCCCCAAGATATGATACTACTCCGCGTGTTGACCCACTAGAAATTGAATCGTTGATTTCCATGTATGCCCTCACTGGATTCTATGCTCACCAGAGCCTCAAGCTCATTAGTTACATTAAGCACATGAAATTCATCATCCTTGTTGATAGTGGAAGCACCCATAATTTTATTCACCGTCGAATTTCCCAAGAAATCAATTGCTATATCTGTGTTGTCAACAATTTTCAAATCGTGATTGCCAATGTCAGTTCCATGAAATGTGGTGGGAGTTGTGAAAATGTGTTCCTAAAAATTGGTCAATACCACCTAAAATATCATATGTTTGCTATCGACATTGAGGTTGTGACATTGTGCTCAATGTTTAATGGTTATGCACTTAGGGTCTCATTCTCATGGATTTTAAAGAATTAACCATGTAATTCCAATAGGAGGGACAACAGTATCAGTTCCAAGGAATCATAGTAGGCTACCCTAAGATCATCAATTCCCATTGAATGGAAAATATCTTCAAAAAAGCTCATTCAGACATTATTACCCTACTCCATTCCATTCAATAAATTGACACACCCTATGTGCATCCTGACCTCCAATCTATCATATACAAACACCAAGTTGTGTTTTCCAATCCCCAATACTTCCCCCTTCCCATGGTATTCATGATAATTCCATTCCTCTTGTCCCAGGCAGTTTTCCTCCCAATGTTATCCCTTATCATCATCCCTTTTCCCATAAGAATGAAATTGATAAAATTGTTCAAGAATTGCTTGATGTGGGTGTTATATATCCGAGTACCAACCCCTATTCTTCTCATGTGTTCATGGTCCTCAAGAAATAAGGCACTTGGTGCATGTGTCCAGAATTTCATTCCTTCAAGAAACTCACCATCAAAGACACATTTCCCATTTCGGTCATTGATTATCTCTTGTACGAATTGAGTGATCCTTAGTACTTTAATAAACTTGATATTTTTTCTGGATACCACCAGATATGTATGAAAGAAAAAGACATTATGAATACAACATTTAGAAATCATGCAGGTCACTATGATTTCTTGGTCATGCCAATTGGCCTGTGTAATTCCCCCTCCACTTTTCAAAGTCTCATGAATCATGTCTTACATCCTTTTCTCCGTCATTTTGTCTTATTTTTCTTTGATGATATTATCATCTATAGTAAAACTTGGATAGCACATCTCTCCCATGTGGACCAAGTTCTCCATCTACTCTCTCAGCACCAATGTTTCCTCAAACAATCTAAATGTGTGATTGGAGCCTCATAAGTGGAGTACCTAGGTCATATTGTCAGAAAGGATGGTGTAAGGGTGGATCCTAATAAAATTGAATCTATGCAGAATTCGTCTCACCCTAAAACTCTTAATAACTTGTGTATTCTTCTGGGTTTAACGATATATTATCACAATTTTGTTCATAATTATGGAAAAATTGCAGCACCTCTCACTGCTCTACTTAAAAAGAATGCTTTCACTTGGACTCCAACAGTTGATCAATCCTTCCACGCCTTGAAATAGGCTATGTGCACGACTCTCATCCTATTACTTCCAAACTTCACCAAGACTTTTTTTCTGGAATGTATTCTTCAAGGAAAGAAATTGGGGAAGTCCTCATGCAAGATGGCAGGCCTTTGGCCTTCACTAGCAAACAACTTTCGAAGAGACATTTTCACCAATCAATCTATGAAAAGGAAATGTTGGATATTCTGCATGTTGTGTATCTTTGGAATCCTTATCTCTTGGGGAAAATTTTCCATATTAAAATTGATCACCAAAACCTCAAGTATTTTCTAGAATGACGAATTTCATCCTTGGAGCAACAAAAATGGGTGACAAAGCTATTTGGATATTATTATGAGATTATTTACAAGAAGGGTAAATAAAATGTGGTGGATGATTCTCTTTCTAGGAAGTATGAAGAGGAAGGGTCCCTCTTTTCCCTCTCCTTCATTGTACCATATTGACTCCAAGTTGTTCGCCAGGAACAACTGCAAGACTCCAAAATTTCTCACCTGATCCATCAATTGCAAGACCATTCTCCAGTTTTTCTAGGGTACTCTTGGCACAATGATGATTTTTGCTATAAAGGTCATGTATATTTAATAAAATAGTTCCAACTTAAATCCATGGTGCTTTATGAGCTTCATGCTCCACCCACAGTTGGGAATTCAGGGTTCACCAAAACCTATGAAAGGGTCAAACATTCTTTTTTCTAGGATGGTATAAAACATGATGTCTCCACCTTTTTGGTTGAATGTGATGTATTTCAACGCAACAAGGGAGAAACAGTCAAATCTCCAGGCACACTCCAACCACTTCTGATTCCCCCTTCTATTTGGAGGGATATTTGTATGGATTTCATTGTTTGCTTACCTAAATCGAGCAATAAGTCAGTCATCATGGTGGTAGTTGATCGTCTTTCCAAATATGCTTATTTATATTCCCTTCAACACCCATTCACCGCATCCATAGTGGCTCAATGTTTTATGGATAATATCTTCAAACTTTATGACATGCCTCATTCTATTGTCTCTGACAAAGATCTAACTTTCACCAGCAATTTTTGGCAATAATTTTTCAAGCTCCAGGGAACCCATTTGCATCTCAGCACTTCCTATCATCCCCAGACTGATGGACAAATTGAAGTTGTTAACAAATGTTTGGAAACATGTTTTCATTGTTTTGCATCCAACCAACAAAATAAATGGGATCAATGGTTACCACTAGCTAAATGGCGGTACAACACATCTTACCATATAGCTACTCACATGATTCCTTTTGAAGCAATATATGGCCAAAATCCACCATCATTAATCCCATACATGTCAGGTGGCTCAAAGGTTCAACATGTTGAAAAAATATTATAGTCTCTGAGGCCATTATCCGTACCCTCAAAGAAAATTTGGTCGTGGATCATAATCACATGAAGTAGCAAGCCGATCAAGGTCATTTATAACATCAATTTGTTGAAGGGGACTGGGATTTTCTTCATCTGCAACCTTATAAGAAGACTTCACTCAAAGATGAACATTGTCAGAAACTTTCTCCCAAATTTTATGGTCCTTATACAATTTTCAAGCGAGTGGGTTCCATGGCCTATCAATTATGTTTTCCCATTCATTCTAAGATCATCTTGTTTTTCATGTCTCCTACTTAAAGAAAGTTATTGGAACTAAGTGCCACATAAACCAGTATCCTTGAGTTGGATTAAGAAGGTTCCATTTGGTTGCAGCCACAAGCAATCTTGGACCAATGAGAGTGTCGTCTTCGTTAGTGCACCATCAAGGAAGTGTTAGTCCAGTGGAAAGATAAAACTCTAGAATATGTTCTTCAACCACCATATTGCAACAATTTCCTCATCTCAACCATTGAGGAAAAGGTTGTTCTTCAAGGGGGATGGCATGTTAGGAACCTAACCTCCCTAACCCCTCACATAGGTAGAATAATATATTTTCCATGTAATAAAGGCTGACATTAGTTTATAATGCCTATTTAATAAATATGAACAAGTCAATGTAAGAAGACCTAATAGAATCTTTCGCTTCTAGAAATATCTTCCTCTAGAATGTTCTTTAGAAGAAAAAAATTAGAATAAATAAGATTAGAATGCATGAGGAAGAATTTTCTTGAGAATTATTGTAATAGAGCTCTGCTCTGTTGGAGGTTTCCCCCTCAAAGAGGCAAGTGAGCATTATTTTCTTTCAATAAAGGTATCATTTATGGTGTTTCTCATGAGGCTCGTTTCTTAGAATATGTTTTTTGAGGTGCTCTAAGTTTCGAAGAAGCGGTAAAAAGACTCACCACCGACGCTGCTCAACAACAAATTAGGAAAGATGAAGAGCAAGATAAAACACTGAGACTGGAATATTTCAAATCCCTCCTATATGAAGACAAAGAAAGGCTAAGTAAATAAGAACAACAAAGGAGAGATAAAGAAGTCGAACTAGCAAGAAAAGTCGAAGAAGCTCAAGAAAAATACTAGCAGATGAAGAAGAAATAATCTGAAGAGAAACAAGCTACACTAGAGAATATTTGAAGCAAAGAACACCCCCCCCCCACATAAATTCAACACAAGGAAAGGGGAAACAACAAACACAAGGAAATCAAAGTCAGTCACACCAAGAAAAGCCCATGAAAAGAATGAAAAAGATAAGGTCACATGTCTCGAGGTCTGAGACAACAATCTAGCAAGTGCTAATGCCATTATCACTATAAATCATGAGGCCAACCTAATCAACACCCCGATAGAGGAGTGCAGTCCCTTAGCTTCTATTCCAGGAAGCTTATCACTCACCTCTGAAGGACTTGGATTCAAAGGAGCAGTATTCGTCATTAGAGATTACTATTACAACCAAAAAACACGAGCCATCAAGAAAATAACCCCTAAAAGGAAAAGGGAAAAATCCGATGAGAGCCAAGGAGCCCCCAAAAGAAACATCAAATGGAAAGTTGGACCCAATGTGAAGGATAATTCCCTACAATAAGCCTCGACACTCAATTCCTTTGTAGGTGTAAACATAGTATCAGTCCATGAAGTCATAGTGGAAATTGATGATGTAAAATCCAAGGTTACAGAGATGGAAATGACCTTGAATACTATCAAATAAGCGATGACTAGTGAGTACAGGAAGGAAATCCATCATACCAAGAAAATCCATGAAGAGAAGATGGATAGGCAGCTCCAGGCAAAAGAGGAAAATCTACAGGCTAGATTTAATGAATCAACCTCACTCACCCAAAATTCCCATGCAAGTGATATGAAAAAGCTTAAGACCTCACAGGACTAGGAGGTAACCAAGATCAAAGGAGAATTGGCCAACTTGAGAACTTTAAATGAAAGAGGTGAAAATAAAATCAGGAGGATACAACTAGAAAATGAACTCTTGAGTAAAACTTTAGAAGAGAGCCGAAACCAAATTGTTGCTCTTGAAACCATAAAAACAAAGGCCATTGAGAAAAATGAAGAACTTTGGAACATACAGAAGCAGTTGTTCAATGCACTTGACAAAACTTTGATGGTCAGGTGTGAACATGAAAATTTCAATACGCAAGTGAATATGATGCATGAGAAATACTAGGAATCCCAGGAAGCTCACAACAAAATCATAAAGTGGAAGGACTCACTGCAAACATCCTCAATCCCAAAGACCCTACAAATGTACTTAGATGAGCGAAGGATACGAGATCGTCGACTCATGGATGCAGGAATGGAAAGAATTACACATGTCTTAAAGAATCAGGATAATATCACTACATCAAGCACATAAGTATGGAGATCAACCGAAAACCTTCTCTCACTATTCGAAATGGACCCCCTAAGAGATATTGACAAAAATTCATCAACTCAAACAATGGTGGAAGAAATGGATAAAAAAGGAATCCTCAACCAAAAATACATCAAATAAATCGATGAAATCAATACGAAGGTTATAAAAACAATATTAATCCATCCATCCAGAATAATTACCCTAACAGAATATTTTGTGCAATGTGTTGAACAAATCTTAAGGAAAAAGGTCATCATCCCCATGTGAAAAATCGAAGAAGACCTAGAAATAAATCAACTACATCAAGTGGATTCCATACTCAAAGACTTCAAAAGATGGAAGACATTCATAGACATAAAATTGCAACCGTCAAGGAACACTTGAGAACCACATTGTAACCAAAATTTTGTAGAACAATCATTTCACTGTAATCATGTCAATGTCTCAATCGAGAAAGGAAACTAAAGTTCCTCTTTAGGATCCCGACCGTTCAGAAGATAAGGAATGTGAAGTAATCCCACGGGGATTCTATAAATGGGATGAATGTAAAAGAAAATGTTCTTTTTGTTCTTTTTGTAAGACAAATGGTACTATTATTGTTGAATAAATGAAAGAATAGGAGACATTTACATAGATGATGGCATTTATGTTTATGAATATGATTATTTAATTTTATGCATATATGTTTATGCGGTTTCTAAATGTTGATCTATAAATTTCTTCTAGGTTAATATTCTTTCATTTATAGTTGCTATTATCTTTCTTTTATGAGTACAACAACCTGGTGATTCAGTTTACTTATTGATCTTATTGATTGTAATTGTTCACTTCGTTAACTCTTAATATTCCTTGTTATATGATTTTTTTTTGTACAAGTAATACCATCTTCTACTGTACTCATTTCTTAGACTGCTCTTGATCAGGATAGGTTAGATTAGAATATATTATACCATGAATCTTATATCATTAAGTTATTCACCTTAGTGTTAGAAATAGTCAGTTAAGATTATTATTTTTAATTCCTCTGAGAACCTCCAATTCTCATATTCATATTAGTCAGTTTATTAGTTAGAATGGTAACCAAGACAAAATCTAGTTGGAAGCATTATCTAAAATGAGAGTGGGTCTAATTGGGACCTACCATCTGTTGGAGTTACTTCACACACACCTAGGATTTATTTTTCCTAAGGTTATTCATTGTTTATTAGTCATAATTAGTCATTATCCAGTCTCCTATATTTTAGGGGAGAATATTCTCTTTCAGTTGACACTTCAGTTTGACTAGTTGAGTTGAGTTTATATGTTGCATTGGTTTTGTCACCATGCAACATTGGGATCACCACCAACTCACTACTCTTTGTTCAGTCAGTTAACTGAAGACTAGTTGACTAGTTAACTCAGCTAGGTGGCAGTTCACTCTCGTAACTACCTGAGAGACTAGACTAGGTGGCATTTTACTCTTATAACTGTTGGTGTGTGTCCAGATCAATCTAGACCACCACTATGGCTCATTAGTTACTTATTTATCCTATGTATATTGTAAATTATTCACTCTTTGAGTGTGGAATACGGTTAATGAGAATCCTTCCATTCTTTCTATCTTGCTTCTTCTTTCTCAATTTCTCTCTGCAAATGTGTGTAGTATTTTATAGCTAGATATATTATGTGCAGGTTCAACACATTTATATGGTATCAGAGCCGACGGACTGCTAATAAAAATCTACACCAAATCATTTTTTGCAGGTACTGAAGATTGAAGACAACAAAAAGATGGATTATTCGCCGGAAATACTTCTCATGCCTCATAACTATTTGGAATGGAAGCCAAAAATTCTACTTCATCTTAGATGCAGAGGCTTGTACCAAATAACCATGGCAATGGAAATAGATCCTAATTCTTTCGATGAGAAAAATGACATTCTCAATAGACAAGATATGGCCATAGGAAGTATCGGCATGTCTGTTTCTCCCAAACTTTTCCATCAAGTATATGAAGAATCATAAGGATTAACTCCAAATGAATTATGGACCAGATTGGAGGTTTTGTTTGGGAATGAAGAATATTGTGAATATTTCATGCAGGAGGTCGAACAGATAGAGCCAGAAGAGAAGACATCAGAAGATCAAGTCTCTTATTATGAAGAGTCTTCTACAAAAGTTTTTGCAGAAATTAGTATTCCAATAATTGAAGATGATGTCTACTCCATTTCAGATTTATTTTCTAAAATTCATATGGAAGATATATGACATGCATCTCAGGAGTCACATGCAGACACTTTTGCATGCACCATGCATGCATGTCAGGAGACAAAAAGAGAGCCACGCACATTAGACGCCATTCTGATATTTTCTGAGAAAAATTTGCAGAAACAAATTGGATATTTGAATTCCTCTCGGGAAAATATCCAATTTCAAAACAAAATTGTCCGAAACGGAGTCCGGGAATTGAATTTATGATCATTTCAAAATCAGCAAAATTTCAGCGTTTTTCCGAAAACGGTCGTACGGTTTTCAAAATTTCATCCAAAATTTATTTGGATATTATTCATTACAAGAAGATAAAGTGGATATGTGTGGAAATATCAATGATGCATATACTTCATTAGATC
>JZKD02S2121264.1:123753-144386 GCA_000966675.3 Picea glauca
GTATTTGGGTACCTAACATGGCCTCATAGCCAGGACCCATTCTTTATTTTCACCATAGTGATGTTCAGGGGGGGTGTTGGAGTTACTTCACACACACCTAGGATTTATTTTTCCTCATGTTATTCCTTGTTTATTAGTCATAATTAGTCATTATCTAGTCTCCTATATTTTAGGGGAGAATATTCCACCTGGAGAATATTCTCTTTCAGTTGACACTTCAGTTTGACTAGTTGAGTTGATTTTAGATGTTGCATTGGTTTTGTCACCATGAAACATTGGGATCATCACCAACTCACTACTCTTTGTTCAGTCAGTTCACTGAAGACTAGTTGACTAGTTAACTCAGCTAGGTGGTAGTTCACTCCCCTAACTGCCTGAGAGACTAGACTAGGTGGCAGATTACTATTGTAATTGTTGGTGTGTGTCCAAATCAATCTAGACCACCACTATAGCTCATTAGTTACTCATTTATCCTATATATATTGTAAATTATTCACTCTTTGAGTGTGGAATACGATTAATGAGAATCCTTCCATTCTTTCTATCTTGCTTCTTCTTTCTCAATTTCTCTTTGCAAATGTGTGCAGTATTTTCTAGTTAGATCTATTCTGTGCAGGTTGAACACATTTACACCATCGAGTGTTTTCCCTCATCTGATTGAACTGGCCATTTCAACTCATCAACATAAATGGCGCTAGAAGGAGGGCCATAGAACTGAATGGATACAAAGAATATCTCTAACCCTTCTCATTTTGTTTTGCAATTGAATAGTCCCTCGTCTAGTGAATCTCTTTGAATTCACTATGAGAAAACTCCCCTTATATTGGGTTATTCTTTGAACACACCAGCTTAGGTCAGCACTTATTATGCCTCCTCCCATATTGGGTCGTCCTTAGATTCTCCAAAACCCTCTATATTGACCATTTCATAAATTGAATACATAGTAAGACACTTCACTAAACATACCAATCGTTCTCTCACTAGGTAATTGAGCAGGAAAACCAGACAAATTTCCCTAGACTATTCTCTACATGAGAATCAAGAAAATATTTGAAATACATATCCCTCTTTCTCTAATCCAAACCCTTATTAAGAGAACCCTTCATTTGGAACCCTAGAATATCACGTCCCACGAGATTTCTCTGACATCCTTGAGGCTTCAGACTTTGGGTTGGAATCATACTAGTTAGTTGGTGGAGCCGGAGTAAGACCATCGTCCCCCCCTGAATCACCACCTCACACTCCAAGAAATGAGTCTGAAGAAATTTCCGAAGAAGGTGACGAACCAGGAATTCAATATGATAATAACATGTATCAAATCATTGTGTTTCAACCCCAAAACATGGTTGGAGCCAACCCAAACAAAAATCAACCTCCCTACCAGCCCTGGTTAACCCTTGATTTAGTCACTGTACCCGGAATTTAGCATTATATGCCCAAGCATCCTGAGAAACATTTACCTAAATTTGACCCAGACCGAAAGGAATCAGCTGAAAATCACATTAAGAAGTTCCTAATCACTATTAGGAATCAGGGCATTCGACATGAAGATGTCGTATGTCATCTTTTTCACCTCTCTTTTGAAGAGAAAGCATCCACATGGTACTTCTCCCTTGAATAATCCTCCATTACAAATTGGGTGACCCCTGAAAACATGTTTCTTAGGAAGTTCGGAGAAAATAAAACACCTGCCACTCGTGTTTTAGAACTTTCGAAAGTCAAAATGGACCCAAAGGAATTGGTAAATGATTACAACCAATGTTTTCTTATGCAACTCAAATGAATCCCTTGTGCCTCTAAACCTGCGGAAGATGTTACCATTGAATTATATACATCTGTTTTACCCATATCCATGGCCATGCATGTGAAAAATGTCAAGAAACACACCTTGGAGGAATCCTTCCAAGAAGCCCTTAAGTTTGAAAAAGACTTGCTAAGTTTAAATGGGATCTTTGGGTCTGAATATTCCAAGGAAAAGGGAAAAACTGAAGCAAACTCATCTAAACTTTGGAGGAAAAGAAATTGGTTGATCTAATGGATATGGAAGCACTTCATAGAATTATCAAAACAATATCCAACGATCTAATCAATCTAAAAAAAAGTAGCAAAGAAGGAACTTCCATCCAAAAGAAATTATTTGGGTTCCCTCCTAATAAAGATAAAAACTCCCCTCCTATGAATAAAACCAATACTCCTCAGTTGAATAGTATTAATATTGAAGACATTGTCCAACCTCTGCAAACTTAGGAAACTGGAAATTTGACTGAGGTTAACGATGAAGGAGAAGAGGTTCAAGAATAGTAGGAACAATCTCAAGAACCCCAAGAACCTGAAGAAAATCAACTGAATTGATTTTGGTACATTTCCTTTGGTGGAGATGAAGAAGAAATAGAATAAGTGAATGTGTCACAAAACATTGTTACTACAAGGAGTGATAGCAAGAAGGCTTCTAATGACACCACCAATATTGTTAATCCCATAACTTCTACCACTTCCACTACCAATCCATCATCATATCCATCCAAGACTTCCCTAATCCTCCAATATTCTTACTTTTGAACCATAAAACAAATGATCAAACATCCAAGCCCAATATCACATCCACACCCCCGGTTAGGTTGGAATATGACTTCCTAGAATACCTGAAAAAGACTAAGGAAAACATTTCCTTGTTTGAACTCATGAAAATCCCACAAATCCAAGAAAAAAATTTCAGGACTTTGGGGAAAACTTCCACCAACTCAAGAGAAACAAATTTTGGAGCTAAGAGAGGAACAACCAAGACCAATTTGATGACCAATGACACCCCGTATAAAATCCAGGTAGCCACCAATGCTTCCCTGATAGGACAAAGATCCAGATCTACCACCCCGCCTTTCCTTATCACCTTTGAAATTTTTAACAGGAATATCCATAACTATATGGTAGACTCAGGGGCTTCATCTAATGTCATGACCCTTAAGGCTTCGAAAATATTAATGTCAAACATGAACCATCTGACATTCATATTATCCAGTTAGATAGGACCAAAGTAAAATTCATTGAGGAACTAAAGAATGTTTCGATCAGGATGTCTTGCAACCAAAAATTTCATCAGACCATTGACATCATTGTGGTAGACATACCTGATAACTATGGTATTCTTTTAATTCGTGACTAGTCAACCATGTTGAATGGTTACTCTTCCACAGATTGGTCACATCTCTAGATCCCCTACAATGGTAAGATGAACTAAATCAGGATTGATAGGGAAAGATACATGAAACATTTGGTCATGGAATTGAACAACCCCAATGAACCAATAATGTTTAATAACTCAATCCTAGGGAATTACTCATATGAGACTTTCTTTGGGAACTACACTGATAAAGTATCACCCCTTGCAGAATCTAATACATAGTTTGGAATCCTTCACTGCACCTAGATTGTTGAACCTAACTGTAACATAGAGAATAAGAATAACAGTCCCTTTGATGTACAATGTAACATAGTTTCTAAGGATATATTAGAAAACCATACTAACTTTGATAAGCCTACCAAAACAAAAAACAATATATGAAAACTTAAAACCAACAGTTGAAATAAAGAAAGGGGATCCAGATATGTGGAAACTATTTTTCGATGGATCCAAGTCTTTAGAAGGTGCAGGTATTGGTTGCATACTGAAATACCCAAAAGGAATAAATATTTTAATTGCATGCAAACTAGAGTTTCCTTGCACCAACAACACTGTCAAATACAAGGCATTATTGCAATGACTAAGGAAGGAAGTAGATTTGAAAGAAGAAAAATCAAGGTATTTGGTGATTCTAAAATCATCAAAAGACAGGTAAGAAACGCCATCCATTGTCTTTCGAGTCACTTTAAAAAAAAATAGTTAGAGGTTTGGTAACTAATCAAACATTTGTCTTCATTCAATATTAGTTATGTTCCTCTTTCACTGAACTATGATGTTGACTTGCTAGCTAATGTAGTGTTCAGAGTAATACCCTCGGATGGATTGATGCCTCACTCATTCTCTATTTAAATTTTGTACAGGCCTTCAATTCTCAACAATATCATTAATTGGAGAGTCTTTTATGATGACCAACAACTCATAAAGTTATCACACTTCAAAGATACCTTCAAATACTCTATCATAGATGAAGGTCATCACAAACTGCTAGTGAATTCAGATATTATATACCCAGTTGAAGAAAATGGCACCTCAAGTTTGGAAAAAAACATTCCCAAAATGTGGTCATACTAGAGAAACTCTATGATCTCCAAGATAAGTTCAAAAAGGTTACCAACCGCAAGACCAATAGTTCATACATGCAGTTTGAAGTAGTGAACTTGGGGATGAATACAATGCCTCAAAACGTTAATCTAGGAAAAAATTGCTCCCCTGAAGAAAGTTAGTCCTACATAGAATTGTTCAAGGAATATAAAGACATCTTCACCTGGACTTATGAGAACCTCAATACATATGATAAAAATATCATACAACACATCATTCCCATGAATCCTCGAACTAATCCATTCCAACAAAAGTTGAGAAAGATGCACCCCAGCCTTGAACCCCAGGTCAAAGCGGAATTGAATAGGTTGTTAGCTTCCAAAATCATATTCCTATTCATACATACGCAATGGATCTCCAACTTAGTTCCAAGAAGGAAGAAGAATGGAGATATTAGAATCTACGTCAATTTCAGAAATTTAAACAGAGCCTCGGAGAATGATAACTACTCGGTACCTCCCATGGACCAAATTCTATAGTATGTGTCCAGCTCTAAGACCTCTCCCTACTAAATGTATTCTCTAAGTACAGCTAAGTCTTAGTGGCTCATGAATACCAATTAAAAACAACGTTCAAGACCAAGTGGAAAACATATGCTTATAGGAAGATGCCATTTAGACTAATCAATGTTGGAGTAGCATTTCAACGAGCAATGGACATTGCCTTCAGAGGTTTGTTGGGGGAATTTGTTGTAGTATACCTTGATGACGTTACCATCTTTTCAAAGGATAGAAAATACCACATATCTCATTTGAATAAGGTATTCAACAGATACAGAAGATATGGCATATCTCTCAACCCTAACAAATCTTGTTTTGTTGTTGATGAAGTAAAACTGTTAGGTTTCATCGTCTCCAAGAATGGTATGAAAATTGAACCTGAGAGAACTGAATCAATTGCCAAGATTCCTCCCCCTCACAACAATAAGACCATGCAATCATTCCTCGAAAGAATAAATTTTGTGAGACAGTTTGTCCCTAGTTTTGTTGAAATGGTAAAACCCATGCAATACATGATAAAAAATAATGTTGAATTTATATGTGGACCTAAAGAAAAGGAATATTTTGATAATATCAAAGAATACATAGCACAAGCCCCTACATTTTTTAGTCTAGACTTCAATCAAGAGTTCATTCTCTACACCTTCTCTTCCAACATCGCATTCACATTTGTTTTGACACAAAAGAATCTGGAAGGAGATGAGTTCCTTGTGGCCTTTATGAGTTATGGGATTCAAGGAGTAGAGCTAAACTATCCTGAAGTAGATAAACAAGCCCATGTTGTATTCAAATTCACGAAACACTTCAGGTCATTCTTGCTGAAATCTAAAACCAAGGTCATTGTTCCATACCCTGTTGTCAGGAATCTCCTGATACATAAACATTTGGCAGAAAAGAGGGAAAAATGGATTACATACCTATAGGAGTGTGACCTGGAGAACAAGCTTGCAGAAATATTCAAAGGAAAATGATTATGCAAACTAGCTACTGAATCACCATGCAATGAGCTACATGAAGATGCATTGTGTCAAGATCAAGAGATGTTTGAAAGAGAAGTATGTTGCATCCTTGTTATCTCAGACCAATGATTTTACGAGATGGAATACTACTTAACTGATGGGTCAGCCCCACATTATCTGGATCCCAAAAATAAAATGGCTCTCAGACTCAAGTCTGCTCAATACCAGCTTATGCAAGGAATACTATGCAAAAAAAACTATTTGGGTGTTTTTCTGAGATGTCTTGAGAAGAGAGATGTTGAAAGAGTCCTATTTGAACTCCATGGTGGACTAGTTGAGGGACACTATGGTGGAGACACTACTACATGCACAATACTCAGAGATGGATATTATTGGCCCTCCTTGTTCAAATATTCTCACGTGTATGCGAGGAAATGCCAACAATGTCAAAATTCGACGGGAAGGGAAAATAAATTTTCGTTTCCACTATAGACTATGATTGTCAAACATCCATTTCAACAATGGGGGTTGGACATGATTGGGGAAATCAATCCCAATTATTACCAACTACATAAATACATCTTGAAAACCACTAATTATTTTACCAAATGGAGCAAAGCGATCCCCTTGAAGACTATCAATGCAAACCATGTGACTTTGTTCCTTGAGTCTCATATCTTCACCAGGTTTGGACCTCTTGAATCATTAGTCTTTGATAATGTGAAATATTTTTCCTCTCTAAAGTTTATTTGATTTTCTCTTGAAATAAATATTAAATTTAAGTATTCAACAAATTATTACCCACAAAGGAATGGCTTAGCAGAATAAACTAATAAAAACCTCATTAAGATTCTCAAGAAAACTTCCAATGACCATAAAAGGAACTGGCACCTCACCCTTCACAATGCCCTTTGGGTTAACAGAATAACTCCCAAGTCGTCTATAGTTAAGTCTCCTTTCTTACTAGTCCATGGAAAGGAATCCACTATACCTACCCACACCTTCCTATCAGCCTTGAAATTGGCCCAATATGCATCAGATGAGGCTTTCCCAGTAATTCAAGAGAGGTTAAACATGTTGTTAAAACTAGAAGAAGAAAGGGACAAAGCTAAAATGAACCTAACACACCATCAAGAAATAATTAAAAAATGGTTTGACAAGTCAACTGTGGGTAATAAATATTTTTAGTAGGGAGATATCATCCTCAAATGGGATAAATATAATGAACTGAAGGGAAAACACACCAAATTCTAGAAGTTGTGGTTGAGACCCTATCCAATCCACTAGAAAATAGGTCATGGGAATTTCAGACTTAGGACATTGTAGGGCGATGAGGAGGATCTTCTTGTCAATGGACAAATCCTCAAAAAATACTTCTCCTAATCACCCATGGTGATTTAGTCTTATACATAGTAGGATTTTCTATGTTTCCTTTTCCTAGTCTCTGTGATTTTCACCCCAATTATCTTTTGTTTTTCTCCCCGGTTTGATTTTCCTGAGACTTTGTTTCAATTTTCATCTTCTTTTTACACTTGTCAATTTACAATAACTCATTGTTCACCTCCCCAAACCAGTTTTTCCCCATAACCACAACCCTTGATTGTTTTGCTCATGTAATTTCCTTTATATTTGATTTTCTTTCTACTCAACAGTAATTGAGCAGCCTTTAGATAAACATTTATCTTGATAAGCGATGATGGTATAGAAAAAAGGAACCGGTTCACTCAGACCAAGAGAAATCTTATGTCCTACCAACTCAATTCCTTTTGGTGGCTCCTATCAATTATCTTTATTATGTGTGACCACTCCCATGACACACCAGTGTTCCACTCAAAGTTTTTTGAATTGTCCTAAATTCAATGTATTTTTCATACATCCAGTGGTAATACCCATGATTTTCCTGAATATATTGTATCAGTGACTCATGTCTAGATACCCATAAGAATAAAATTTCGACTGAGACCAAAATATTAAAGTAACTATCATATCACCCCACTTCCTAATCGCATTCACATGTGTTGCAAAAGAAATACATAAATTATATATCTAAAATAAGGTAGAAAAACATAAAAATAAGGAAGTTGAAAGCACTACTAAAAGTTTAGGAAGTATGAGTAAACCCGTTGGACCTATGGATGCTCGTTGGTAGTAGGGCCATGCTTGTATTACCAAGGCATGTTTGTCGAGGCTATGGATTCTCGTTGGAAACAAAGCAATGCGGGGAAAGAGAGATGAGGAAAACACTTTAGTTCATATCAGTATGTAATCATTTCTCTATTGGATAACTCTAATGTTTCACTGTGGATGCACCAAATAAATTCACATTAACACTCACTAGAATTATGTAGAAGATCATTGATAACAGGCTTTCCCTCTGAATTCTCCTTAGGTGGATTGGTGTGGGGTCCTCAATATCTAAATTGTGTGAGCTATATAAAGGTAACAACCCCATTAATCTGGTTTAGGTCATTTTATTTTGAGCTTGGAGATCACTAGTTCTTCCCAGTAAATCGCCATTTGTTGTTACGACACAAACCGCCCCCCCAACCTAAAATTTTAGTATTAGTGGGGGCTATACATTTATTTTTCATAAGGAAGCACTCCTTAACCATTTCGTCATCATGCCCTACCCAAACGATACTCACATCCCTATCTCCATTTTTCACTAATGACGATGCATCATATCATCGTCGTTGGGAATTAGCATCAACCCAAGTTTTGGACAACCTATTCCTATGCAGGGTACTATTCCTGCAA
Source organism: Picea glauca (assembly GCA_000966675.3). Taxonomy (NCBI): domain Eukaryota; kingdom Viridiplantae; phylum Streptophyta; class Pinopsida; order Pinales; family Pinaceae; genus Picea; species Picea glauca. The sequence goes on from JZKD02S2121264.1 coordinate 132,249, forward strand.
AGGGGGAAAACCTAGGAACTTCTTCTGCATCAGGGCCTTGGAATTCTTGGAAGGGATCTGTTCCTTTATCAGGAATTTCGATCTGGGGAAATTCTTTCCACAGTCAATGGAACCCCAGACAAGGTACTATGCCTATCCCCATGAGATCGACATGGGGCAACCCTTCCCAAAGTCCTCCAAATGTAATGCACGGCCATCCATCTACGTCCTATTTTGGGAATTAGATGATGATGTCTCCTCACATGCAAAACCCATATGCTGGCCATGGCCATAGTTTTTACCTGAACCCAAGCCCGCATCCGAACTTTTCCTTGCAACCTGGTGCCAGTCAAACTCCAAGCCCCTTTTTCCTAGGTTATCACCAACAACCTAAACTACCCTTCCTGGCAACCTTGCATTTGCCAAACTTGACAAGGTTGTTGAATGACCCTATCTATCACAATCAGCATTGGCCTCCTATGCCGACGAAGTTTCCTTCAGACATACCAAAGTTCGAAGCTAAGACTAATGAAGATCCAGGCAATCATGTGACTACCTTCCACCTTTGGTGCTCATCTAACTCTTTCAAATATGAATTTGTATAGTTGTGATTGTTTCAATGTACTCTCATTAGGAGTGACATGAAATGGTACATTGAGCTTGACTGCTCAAGATACTCTTCCTTCAGCGAATTGGCCATGGCCTTCCTAAACCATTTCCAATTACCTATGAGATACGACGTTGGCACAGAATTGTTGGCCAATTTCACACAGACAAAAGAAAACCATATCTCTGATCACATCTGAGAATGGAGACGCTGAAAGAGTTTAATTAAGGTACTAGTCCCACCATCATTCCTTCTCGAGTGGTTCCTTAAGTCTTTGGTCCTACAGTTATCCAAATATGTCAAGACTTCAGGAGTGTTCTCCGAAGAATATGCCATCATGAGAGCTCAACAACTTGAGCTCATATATTCTTAGTCCGGTTTATTATACGAGATCTTGCCATATGCGCCATGCTCAATACTTGATAAAACTAGACAGAGAACTCGACCACATGCCGATGGTATTTTTGGTTCAGCACAAACAAAGCCCATTGAGAAACTGACGAAGTAGTTGCAGCAATTGTCTATATAACACATAGTGGCCAGCCAAACTATTGTTTTGGCTGCTCCCCCTACTCAAACATTGGATGTACACACAGTGAAATTGACAAATCCAAAGGCCACCCAACAGCCTGAAGGAAATAAAAAACAACGAAAGAAGGGTAAGGGGGATAAGAAACCAATTGATAATGTTGGCAGGGGAAACACTGAGAAACAAAAGGCGAGGTATCCATGCAACCTATGCGCGGAAGACCACCCGACCCACCTATGTCCCCGACTTGCAGAGGCCCAAAATTTTGTGACACAACAACAACCTGTTGTGTTAACAAATCCATTTCAACATGGACAAAACCTAACACAAGCCTCTACAAGTGTGAAAGGGGGCATTCAAGGACCCTCTCCATCTTCAAACAATCTTGCATTCGTGAATGTATATATGATGAAGGGTGATGCTTTCATATCCACTAGAGCGCATGACTACAGTAAACCAAGAACTTCTGAGAAGGGAAAAGAAGCCGAACTCCCATATTTTCCTCTATAGATTGAGAAGAATTTGGAAAAAACAATGACATGCATCCCAAAAGGCATGTTCAAAAAAGCTTCTCACAACCCAAATGTAAGGGCCACCAAGAACTATTTATGGTGGAAGATTTGTCTCAAATCCCTTGTGCGATGTCCACTTTGGAGATCCTCCAAAGCTACCCTTCCTAGAGGAAAGCTTTGTTAACCACTCTAGGATCTCCCGAGACTTGTAATCTGGGTACCATCATGCTAGATACAACCGACTTAAAACCTCGTATGCCTTACCATGTAGCGTTTCAGATAGTAGTGGCTCACCCCATAAAAAAATTTACTCAAAATATTTTCCACACAGTGGTTGATGAGGGCACCTAGACATGTGTTATTTCATTGGCATGTTGGAAGGCCATTGGACAGCCCGTTTTGTCTCCATCGCCCACTCTTCTCACTGCTTTCGACGGTCACTTGTTCTGACCACATGGTATCACTCCCTCTTTTCCCATGCAATTGGGAGGGAAGATCGTGTGCGTTGAGGTAGAGGTATTCGATGCATCTCTCAACTAAAATATTTTGTTAGGAAGGAGTTGGACGTATGCCATGCAAGCAGTGGTTGCTACAGTTTTTTGGGTCTTGTTGTTTCCACATGAGGACTAGATTGTGACCATTGATCAATTGTCTTTATCCAGATCTGACCCTTCATTAGGGGTGTCCGCAGTCTCGATGATTGATAATCCTCAACCAGGTGTAGTCAACGTAGGGGTTGGTTTGTGCTCATCTTTGACGGGTACCTTCGATTACCCGCCCCCTCAAGGTGATGTCAAGTTCATATCCGACCACCATAAGGTTGATATTTTCCAAGTTTCATCGTTTCACATGACTTACTTCACTAATCCGTGGATACTTCCTTCCCCATCATCCACGATGGAGGGGACAGGGCATCTAGGCATGTCCATGCCCTTGTCCATAGATGAAGTAGCATACTCTTTAGTCCAGCAATCTTCAGCTAACCCAGATCCAACTCCTGCACAAGAGTTTGATCCGCTCCTAGAGCCTATTTGGGCTCAAGGTTCTCTCGCTAACATTGATTCGTTAGACTTAGTCTTGCCCTCTGACGAAGTAGTAATTGAAGCAATCACTAGTCCAGACAAACCCTGGGATGATCTTCATCATAGATCATACTTTCTCCCAGAGTTAAGTAGAAATGAGGCTGGAGAATTCACCTTGACTATGACTAGAGATAAGACTTGTCCTATTAATCCCTTAGCTATACATGATGTCTATGCTGAGGGTAATATGGAAACCATCTATGAAAACATACCGATCAATATCTATAGAACCCCTGGCATCATGGAGAATGTTTTCATCGGAGCTGACTACTCCCTTGGAGAGATTCAAATCTACACATATCTATTTAAAGAATTTTGTGACGTTTTTTCCTGGTCTTACGAGGAAATTCCATGCATCGATCCAAAAATAGTTGAACATGAAATCATAACTTATCCAGATGCCAAGACTATCCGGCAGAAGCTTTGTTGAGTTAACCCCAGGAAAGCAACAACCATTAAGGTTGAAGTTGAGAAACTGCTAAAAGTTGGTTTTATCTATCCTATCCATTTGACCCAATGGGTGTCAAACCCCGTGTCGGTCAATAAAAAACAAGGCACGATTCATGTATGTACAAACTTCTGTTATTTGAACAAGGCCTGTCCCAAAGACAATTTTCCCACACCATTCATCGACCAGATAATTGATGAATGTGCGGGTTGCGAGGCCTTCTCTTTCATGGACGATTTTTCGGGATATAACCAAATACAAATCAAACCCGAAGACTAGCACAAAATGGCATTCATCTGTCCATGGGGTACATTCATGTATTGTAAGATGCCTTTTGGTCTCAAAAATGTTGGAGCCACCTTTCAGTTGTCCATGTCATTTTCTTTCCATGACCTCAAGCATATAGTCGAGGCCTATTTAGATGGTTTAGCATCTCGATCTCACAAGAGAATAGATCATCCCACACACCTCCGACTTATCTTTGAGTGTTGTCGCTACTTCCGGACTCGCTTGAATCCAAACAAGTGCAGCTTTTGCGTAACATCAAGATGTTTGTTAGGTTTCATAGTGTCAACAACATGGATCATGGTCGATCCTCTCAAGGTTGAGGAAATAATTCATTTTCCCCCCCCCACGCACAATCCTTCAACTTCAAAGTCTACAGGGCAAGGCAAATTTTTTAAGATGCTTCATCGCTAACTATGCCGAGATCACCAAGGGATTTATGTTCTTACTTAAGAAAGGCATTCCTTTTTATTGGGACGATGTCGCTCAATGCTCTTTTGCCACATTGAAACATGCCCTCACAACTACCCCTCTGCTACGAACACCTAACTATAACAAGGATTTCTTATTATATATGGCTGCAGCAAAGTCAACCATTGGTATGGTATTAGTTCAGGAAGATGACTTGTTCTCAAAATATGTCATCTATTACCTAAGTCAAGGCCTCGTAGGACCGGAACTCAATTATTCTCATATCGAAAAGCTTGGGTTGGCAACAGTCCATGTTGTTCAATGGTTTTGTCATTATGTTTTGTTTTGCAAGACCACCGTCATTGCTGTCATGAATCCATTTCAGTACATGTTGACACGACGGGTAATAGGCGGAAAGATCAATAGATGGATAGTCATCCTCCAGGAGTTTGACTTAGATTTCATTTCAGCGAAATCCAAAAAGTCATTGGTATTCACAGAACTTATTTTGGAACTTCCAGTTGAGTCAGTTGATCTTGTGCCTGAAGAGTCACCTATTAGAGGAGATATGTTTTTTATCACCTCTTTGGATCCCTGGTACATAGATATACTTGTCTATCTCCAGAATTTGAAGTGCCCCACCTCTGCTTCTCATGATGAGCATCGACGCATATGCCATCAGGCTAAGAATTATCTCATACTCAATGATACATTGTATCGGAGAGGTGTAGATTGCATCCTACGTCGATGTCTCACTCACGAAGAAGCAGTTATCGTGCTTAACGATTTCCATACCGGAGCCTGTGGAGGTCATTTGTTTGGGTTGGCAACAGCCCAAAATATTCTACGAGCAGGTTACTTCTGGATGACACTAATCAAAGATCGTATCGAATCGGTCAAGAATTGCCACCCGTGTCAAATCTTCTCTCGAAAGATGAGGGCACATCCCTCTCCCATGTTTCCTGTCATCACATTTGGTCCCTTCACCAAGTAGGGAATTGATTATACTACATGCAACCCTCCTTCAGCAAGGGGGTATTGTTACATCATCGTATCCGTAGACTACTTCACAAAGTGGGTCGAAGATATGCCAACGTTTAAAGATGATGGAGAGACTGCAGCTCTCTTTTTATTCAACCAGATAATAGCAAGGTTCGACGTCCCAAGGGAGATTGTCACTGACCATGGCAGTCACTTTCAAAACCAGATGATGACTGAGTTAATGTCAAATATTGGGTTATGGCAGGAACATTTGTCACCCTACTACCCCCAAGCAAATGGCCAGGTGGACGCTGTGAACAAAACTCTTAAGACCATTCTACAGCGAATGATCAACTCAGCCAAGTCAAATTGGCATTTGATGTTATACTCAGCATTATGGGATTACCAAACATCTGTTAAGACTACAACCAGTTTCTCACCTTTTCAACTCATTTACGGACTGGAAGCAGTCTTGCCTATTGAATGTCAGATCCTATCCCTAAAGTTGGCAGTACAATTATTGCCAGACACTTCTCCACTTGAAGAGTGGTTATTATACCTGGAGCATCTCAATGAGTAGTGTCGTGATGTGGCCCTGGACAACGAGTCTCACAAACATAAATTCAAGTTTCAGTATGATAGTTCTGTTCATCCTTATATTTTCACTGAAGGCAACCTTGTCATGGTCTACGACCAAGATAAGGACCCCCTGGGGGCAGGAAAATTCAAACCCATTTGGTTCGGACCTTTCATCATAAAGGAGGTTCTAAAAAAAGGCGCTTATCGTCTGGTTGATTTTAAAGGGAATGATTTGGTAGAGCCTAGAAATGGACTCTACCTCAAGAAGTATTACTCATAGGCAGGTCACCATGGGTAACTTTTTGTAACATATGTATAGTCTTTGTACTATTACTTTCTAGTTTTTTAGTGTTATGGAAGTGTCTTTTTGATGTATCTTTCGTCACTGTGGCAGATGTCAAGTGAACCCGAGGTGTTCATTGGGTACGCAGATGGTGCTAGCTGGCACACTTGGAGGCTTGCCTCCACGGTTTGGGTAATTTTTACACCTCGAGGCCAGTTATTATCTTCCAGAGGTATATTCTTAGGTGACAACACAAACAATGTCGCCGAATACAATGCAGTTATTGAGTTTCTTTGTGACACCTTGTCATTTAGTATCTCTCATCTCTAAGTCTACCTCGACGCTCAGCTGGTTGTGTCTCAGTTAAATAGAGTTTACCATGTTCATGATTCGACGTTACACCGATGATTCCTTAGGGTACATCTCTTAGAACGAAGATTTGATTATATTACATATTTTCATGTTCCTAGGAGTTTAAACCAAATTACAGATACCCTAGCTAATAAAATTTTAGATTGGCATCTTGCACACATATGAAAGGACATACACATAAAACATGTAAATACATTTTTTGCAAAAAAAATAAATGATCCATAAGAAAAAAAGACATAAAAATCCATGTATAACATCATAGTCACCAGAGTACATAGATGGACGCAAACACCTAAAAAATATGACCAATAACGAGTCACGGGGCTTATGCCCTTGCAAAATATATACAAGTAGTGCTCTCGGTACACGAAAATCCTAACTAAAGTCAAGGCCTGTGGGCCATGTTGTACTGATCTACAGCATTGGCTAAACGTCGAAACAATCGGACCCACGTCCATGGTGCCCCCACTACATGAGGCTGCATCGATGGTCGCAGGTCCTCAATCTCTGCCATAGGGACAGTGCGAGTGAGCGCAGTAAAGTTCCACTCGACTCATCTCAACACCCTCTCAGCCTCCCTAGCTGGAAGATCTCCTGCTGTTGTTGGTCCCCCTGCGGAGGTAGGTGCGGCCCCTGGCTGAGGACAATGCCTATTCCTAGCATAGTCTGCAGGTCGCACTGGTCCCACATCTGCATGCAACAAACACATATCCGTCAAATACTCTAGCACAAAAAAAAAATGATATATAACAAAAACAACATAAAAATTACATATGTTTTACAAAAACAAAAACAATGAAGTAGACTTACCCATCTCTCCTCGCTCCTCACCAGGAGGTACTAGTATCTTAGGGTGTAACACCCTATTTCCCCCAGTCTGTAAAAATAATTATGCTGATCAAGAACTGTGGAAAACTCAAAGATGTGAATGTGTGATTCTGAATGGACCTTAGTATACAAGGTCGACGAATGTAAATTAACATTATATATATATATATATATATATACGTTGCAGGACTGCTAAGAGGGGGGTGTGCTGAAAAAGAGACCATGATGGCTGAAGAAAGGTGGTGGAAGGTACCTGGAATGGTGGTGTTAACTTCCACCGAAACCAATACCGTATTTGGTCTTCATTGGCCCAGAGAACCAAGAGCGGCTCGCTGGCCCCGAAATGAATTACTCGCCAGGATGGTAGGTGAAGAGGCTCCTCATGAGTTAATGAGGGATGGGACTGAACCGCCCATCCATGGAGGCCTCAGACCTGACCATCGTGGGGGAATTCGTGCCACACGCAACCTTGCTGGAAAAGAAAAGGCAGGTAAAAGGTGTGGAAAAGGGGACGCGAGGGAGAGATTGCAAAAGGAGAGATCAAAAGAACTCTGGAACAAAATACAGAGTGAGCGATAGTAGAGAAGAAGGAGAGTAACCTTCATTCTCGATCGTTGAAGAACCGAGACAGAGAGTCTCAAGCATCGTGGTCTAGCTTGGGAGTGGCTAGTGGTAAATCCATTCGGAGTTGCTGAGCCTACGGTTGGGTGGAAACGAGCACCCCTCTCAGCAGTTGCATCACCTATTGTTTTCTGATAAGTGTTATATCTTGTATCTTGAATTTAAATATTCTGACATGTATGCTCATGGTTTGTGAAATTATGAATGATTTCCGTATAACACTGTCTGTATGGTGTTTGATCAGAAATGGTGGTTGCATGCTTATATTGGAAAGACCATATATGACTTACATGTACATTTGTATATATGTATATTTTGAACGGATTCAGTACTCAAGTCTATTCTCGGGAAATCTATTCCCTTATTTTATCTCAAGTAATGCCTTGGATAGATCTTCCCACAAGGACACCCTTTTTAAAGTTTACCCAAGAATCTGCCGAAATATTTTATGGCGTAAGTTTGAAAAACCCTGCACGAGAGAGAGAATGGTCCTCTTAGACTTAGGACATTTCGGCATTTTGTCACCCGGGGTATCCAGGTGTGAATCCTCTTTTACTCGCGAGTCCCGAAACCCTGACCCGTGAAATCCCGAAATGACAATGTGTGGATGAATTAAGGACCTCTCGGTGGTTCGATACCCAAGATACCCTTCCTCTTGCTAAATTCACGAATGAGATCCTTTTGGAGGATCTAAGGTCTGTTACGACCGTTAAATTGAATGAAGGAACGCAGGCGTTAATGCCTCAACCCCTTTTCAACCTCCGTAAGTAGCGAAGAAATCGGGACCGTCAATCCCAAGACCCATGGGAGTACCTGGACCATCCAACTATAGAGTACACGTGGCAGACGATAAGCATTTCGGATTTTTGGCACCCGGGGTACCTAAGTGTGAGTTCTCCTGTACTCGCAAGACCCGAAACCCTGATTCATGAAAACCCAAAATGACGACGTGTGGATGAGTTAGGACTTTTCGGTGTTTCAGAACCCGGAATACCCAAGGGAGTATTTCCTTGTACTCACAAGTCCTGAAACCCCGACTTGCGAAATCTCGAAATGAAATAGCATGGATGAGTTGTGATGTTTTGGCATTTCGGTACCTGGGACACCTAAGGGTAAATTCCCTTGTACTCGCCAGTCCCGAAATCCCAATTAGCGAAACCCCGAAATGGTCTAATGTGGATTTGAGTCCCGATATTTCAATGTTTCGGCATCCGAAATATCCAAGGGCGAGATCCCTTGTACTCGCAAGTCTTGAAATCCTGACTTGTGATATCCCGAAAGATAGAGTGTGGAAAAGTTATCATATTTCGGTATTTCAGCACCCAGGGTACCTAAGTGCGGGCCCCACGTGTTCGCTAGTCTCGAAACCCCCCGACTTGCGAAATATCGATGGAAGAAACCCCGAAATAGTGAAGCATGTTAGAGTTTGGTGTTTCGGATTTTCAGCTCCCAAGAAACCCAGGTGCGAGACCTCCTGTTGCCACACATCCCGATGGAGGAAACCCCAAAATCGTGAAGCATGTTAGAGTTTGGTGTTTCAGAGTTTCGACTCCCGAGAAACCCAGGTGCAAGACCTCTTGTTGTCGCACATCCCAAAATATCGATGGAGTAAACCCTAAAAGGTGGAGTGACATGTTTTAATCTGAGGCATTTTTAGTTATGACAAACTATTGGTCCCCTTCGGATTTCGGCACTTCGAGAGACAAGAGAGCAAGGGAGCACAAATACATCGCGATTTCCCGAATCGCGAAAGCCGGAAGTACCTCTCCGGTAAGGTTGGGGGTCATAACCCATGATCACATGAGTAAGGATAGGAGAGGGTAGGAACTACATCGGGCCCCATATGAATTTGGGGAATTATGTTCCTCAGTGAAAAGAAGGAAAAAGTCAAAAAAAAAATAATTTGGGTGTGTTACAAATTGGTATCAGAGCATGTTTACAACACTTGGCTTGCTTGGGCTCATGAATGAGTTGCGCAGAAGCTCCGTTTGAAACACTCCTAAAAAGGAGTAACCCCCTGTATTAACCTTCCTAATCAAAAGACGAAGTTAAGAATGAAAACTCCTATTGTGTGTGTGTACATGTGAAAATTATGAATTATGTATTGGTTATAGACAAATATAAATATTGACTAATAACCAGTGTTTGTCTTTTTCACCCAAGCAGACGATCAGTCGCAAGAAATTACAGACGCATAGAATGATGACTCACCAAGAGGTGGGGGAAGTCTCCCACAATAGAGACAAATATTCTGATGAAAGGAGGGTAGTAGGGACCCCTCCAGATCTAGATGAGACTATGAGGAGTCTCATGGTCGAATTACAAAGATGCAAGGCTAACAATGAGAGGATGATGAAAGAGCAATAAAAGCAAACAGAAATTAACGCAGTCTTACTACAGAGCTTATCTGACCTACAAAGACAAATGCAGCATGAACCCAAGGTATAGAAACATGGTCATATCAGTGGCCACACTGAGAGGAGCACCTCAAAAAAGGTCCATCCCAGAGGTAAAGGACCAGTAGCGGAGGATTCCTCTGGGAAGGAAGCTGGTCGTTTGGAGGGTTCTTCTAGCAGCAGAACTAGTTCTTATTCCTGAAGAAAACAGAATAAGAGAAAGCTTCCCAAGGGTCATAGATTCAAAGAATTCCAGAAGGCAAAACCACCCTCCTTCGATGGTGAAATAAAGAAAGGAGAGGAAGCAGAGGCATGGCTACTTGGACTAAAGAAGTATTTCAGATTCCATGACTTCTCAGAAAATTTGAAGGCCTGAGTGGCCACCTTCAACTTGAACGGAAAGGCTTCCATTTGGTGGGAAGACCTTAAGAATGTAAAAGGGATTCACGAAGAAGACCTGTCTTGGGAATGGTTTGAGAAGTACTTCAGGAAGAAGTATATGTCAGAAAAATATTTCGACGAAAAGACTAAAGAATTCTATGAACTTAAGTTGGGGAAACTCACCATAAAGGAATATGTCAGCAAATTCCTCGAGTTGTTGAGGTATGTACCCTACATAAAAGAAGAAAAGGCAAAGGTGCAACGATTCATCAGTGGACTACCTAAGGACTATCAGAACAAGATTGAATTTGACGAACCAAAGACCCTAGAAGATACTATCTAAAACGCAAGATATTGTCATGAATAGCTTGGACATCAAACAGAACCTCACGAAGGCTGGAAACCGAAGAATAGTTTGGGATTCCATAAAAATGGGTTTAAATCCCCAAGATTTAAGGACTATAAAAAGAACTCAAGGATGAGCTTCCCAGCCTGAAGTGTACACCAGCAGAACTTTCCCTCCTTGAGCAGAAATAAACTTTCTGGATCTACCCCAATAAAGATTGATAACCCAAAGAGAGAACCTTTGAAATGTTGGGGTTGCGAAGAAGAACATCTACTGAGAGACTGTCCACACCGACAACAAAATAGTCGAAGAATTTACAATATCCAGGAAGCTACCACCGTCAATGATGTGGCCAGGAGTGTGCTACAAATTTATGCAGCCTTGGATAATAACTAAGCTGACCACCAAGCTTCAGTGGTGGAAATAGAAGGTATGATTTCCAATCATCTAGTGTCTATTTTGATTGACCCTGGTTCAAATTTGAGTTATATAGCCCCTAAGGCTGTTGATAAGTGTAAACTATAGCCGCAAAAACTTACCAAACCATGGTTGGTACAGTTATCCACTGGCACCAAAATAAGGGTAGCAAAGGTCATACCAACCTGCTAATTAATGTTGGGTGAATTCCCCACCCAAGCAACCCTTAACATATTACCCCTGGGATCGTATGATCTATTGATTGGTATGGACTGGCTAGCTGCCCATAAAGCCAAATTGGACTGTTACCATAAAACCTTAGAATGTGTAAGTAAAGAAGGAAAAGGGATAACCCTTCAAGGGATCCGAAAACCTGTCTCGGTGAGACAAGTATCAGCTCTACAAATGAGAAGGTATTGCCAAAAAGGATGTCCCCTATATGCAATATAGGTGTTGAAAACTATTGAAGATGACAAACCAAGCCTCGAAGACCACCCTACCCTGAGAAAATACAAATATGTGTTTCTGGAAGAGGTACCGGGTCTACCTCTAAGAAGAGACATAGACTTCTTGATAGAACTTGCACTAGGAGCGGTGCCGGTGTCTAGGACACCCTACCAAATGAGCACACCCGAGTTAGTTGAACTCAAATTACAATTAAGAGAAATGATGGATAAGGGCTATATCCGACCCAGCGTGTCTCCATGGAGAGCACCAGTCCTATTTGTGAAAAAGAAGGATGGTACCCTTAGACCATGTATAGATTATAGACAACTCAATAAGGTAACCATAAAGAACAAGTACCCCTTGCCCAGGATCGATGACCTGTTCGACCAATTAGGGGGTGCGTCTATTTTCTCAAAGATTGAATTGAGGTCAGGATACCATCAAGTCCAAATTAAGGGTGAAGACATCCATAAAACTACCTTTCGGATGAGGTATGGTCACTATGAGTTTGTGGTAGTTCCATTTGGGTTAACCAATGCCCCTGCCACTTTCATGTGCTTGATGAACAATGTACTCAGCAAATTCCTAGACAAATTTGTGTTGGTTTTTATTGACGATATATTAATTTACTCCA
>JZKD02S2121264.1:163293-180058 GCA_000966675.3 Picea glauca
TTACAGATTAAAGCATGGTTCTTCATATATCCTCGGTACTCGTCCAATTTATTCTCCGGGATGACAAATCGTGGTTTTTTAACCGCTCGTGGTAGACAGTTTCCTTTCATTTTCGCTTGCCATGTTGCTCCCAGCACTGGAGCTGTCGGTGGGTGTGTCGAATCCGTCTGGGATGTGTCACCGCTCACAATATTACGGTAGGAGGGGGTCGTCCCTCCTCCCGATGAAGCCGCCATGGTGTGGCCAGTCAGTAATGACTGCCTATTCTCACTCTTCAAAACTCAGGCGAAACTTGTTCAGTTTCGAACCCTGCAACGCTGCATTCAATAATGTCAAACCCTAAACCCTCTCCCCGCTCAGAGTTTAAGTGTTTCCATGTTGAAATTCATCGCACTGTAACTTTTCTGTTACAGTGATTGTGTGGATCACCATCAAAATGAACTTTGATTTTGTTTTATTTTATTGCAGTTCAAGATATTGTATAACAAAGAAATACATGTGTACACCAATTCTTTAATGTATAACAAGGAAATACATTCGTGTACACCAATTCCTTCGGCCCTCCATTGTATTGTCCACAGCAACGGGCAGATGCACGCGCGAAAAGTGTCTTCTTTTAGATTTTATAGAAAAGTTTGCAAAGGTTGTGTATTTATACAGTGGAAGGCACAGTTCATGCCCACTCCGAGCATAGATAGTTTTCATGTACAAGTTCACGCCCACTCCGAGCATAGATTAGGCTTTGTTTAAAAATGAAATATGCCTTTCGGTGTTAATCAATCACATAATTGTGGTTGTGCTAGTAACTAGCACAGCCACCGAGCCCTGGGCATTAAATAACCGCAGAACCCTGTGAATTAAATAACCGACGCGGTAAAAGCTCCAGGTAGGAAAATCCTGCCCAATAAATAATAGTTGGAGTAAAAATTGTGGTTGGTAAGCTTGAGCTTTTTAGAAAATGAAACGTTAATCACTCAGAGGTGGCAATCGCTAGCCATCATAGTAAATTTTAAATATGATTAAGTAAAAGTAAAAAAATAAACTATAATAGTGAGGAAGTTAGTGGTTGAAATCACAACCATTGATTTATTGGTGCGACTAAGAATATTCCAACAATATTTAATCGTGTCCATACAACACTGATTAAGTACTAAAAACATATTAAATGTGCCCATTGTCAATAAGTGTACGCATTTCAACTTAATAAAAACACCAAAACTTATAAAAACCAAAATGAAATCACATATGGTATATTGTGGCTTCCAAAAAAGGAAATACGTAACTTAAAAAAATAGTCAGCCTACAGGCTGCTATTCTACGAAATCCACGAAGTTCGTGTTGGGCCGTTGAACGCACGTTCTCCATAGCTTTTCCAAAACCATCCACAATGGCCTTGCTCTTTTCCAATACCATCTAGATTTTGCGTTGCTGCCTCTCTATATATTCCAGCCCACACTCGGCTTTAACTATATGAATCAACTTTCTGAGCATCTCATTCTACTCTCTTGGTTACCGTTGTCGAGCGTTTCTTGTTTACAGGCAACGCTGCTGCATTTCGTCAAAGAGCTGCTGATCCTCGGCTTCATCTGAGTTGGTGATCGTGTTTTTTATTTGCTTGGGTATCTCATTGCTAATTCTTCTCTTGCAGAATGAGGTTACGGAGCATACTGTTGGCCTTTGCGGTTATCATATTGCCAGGCAGCGCTGCATGCGGTTTAGTTCCAGCGAGAACAGCAAATGAGAAGGCGGCCATGAACGAGATGGTGATGAACGCGAGCAGAGCTCTGCGGGAGGCGGATGGTTACAACATCATCGCCACGTCTCTGGAAATCTCGGCGGACGAAATCCTGCCGCTCACACCCTGCACGTTCTTCGCCCTCAACGACGACGCCCTCAAGAATCTGTCGCTCCCATCGTGGCTCATGATGGACCTCCTCCACTACCACACCTCCACCGAGAAGCTCCTCTGGAAAACACTGTCCACCATGCAGCTCGGCTCCTGCATACCCACGCTACTCCACGGCAAGAACCTTGTTGTCACCAACGACGCGAATCGGACCGTGACTATCAACGGAGTGTCCGTCGCTCGCCCCGATCTCTACACTCGGGGCACGTTCGCCATCCACGGCGTGGCCCGGCCATTCTTTTCCTTCGACGCGAATGCCCACGAGACGGGTCTGGAGAGCCTCAACGTCACGCCGTGCTCCAACGTTCCGCCCATCCACAACTTCACAGAGCAGTCGCCGCCGCCGCCGCCCGCCGTCATGCCGTGCTCCCACGCTCCGCCCACGCCTACGCACAACTTTACAGCGCCGCCGCCGCCGCCCGCAAAAAACGACGACGAAGACGATCTTGGAGCTCAGGTATCGTGGTTCAGAATCCAAAACTTGCTGCGCTCCAAGGGCTACATATCATTTTCCGTGGCCATGCAACTGGAGGAGATGGACCTGATACTGGCCAAGGACCAGAACAACGTCAGCCAGGTCACCGTGTTTGCTCCCAGCGACCAGAACTTCGCTTATGTGGCGTCTTCGTCGTCTCTCCTGGCAGCCATGATGCGCTATCACGTGGTGCCGACTCGACTGCATTTCAGTGACCTGCTACGACTTCCGGTGGGTTCGAGACTCCCGACTCTTCTCCCCGGTCGCCACATCGAGATCACCGGGGCTTACGATGCCCAGCATCCCCTCTCCATCAACAACGTTCCGGTTGTCCATCCCGACGTCTATTCCACCCGTGAGGTCGTTGTCCATGGAATCTTCAGGCCCTTCAATCTGGTTAACATAACGGCTACTACTAAACATKGAATGTGACTGTSTCTCTCTCTCTGTACATTCGACGTTGAGATTTACAGATTGGAGGTCGATAGATATCTGGGTTTAACTGTCTTTATGATTTCTGAACTTCCATGGCTGGATCTTGAATTCTGTATGTATCAACATATCAAGAAACTCAAATAAAGAATTGTATCCATCATCATTTGATATGAATTTTAGCAATATTAATGCTGTTATTCATTAATGCCTTGCCATCTGAATTATCACTGGATCTGTCAATTAGAATAAATTAATTTTGTTTGTTGGGGATCTGTTTACTCGAACACAAGGGTTTATGTCGGCACAAAGAAACTGTTCATTCCAGACTCGGATGTACGCAGAGTTTCAATATTATGAGATATAATTTTCCAATCTTTTGTTAGGGTTCATAATTGCTTGGTGAGGTAGAATGCTGGCTTTTGGCCGTCTGGTTTTGTCTTCGTGTCGTGTGAGTGATTGTTAATGTAATATGTGAATAAAATAGAATGATGGATATGCATAGCGGGCTGCACGTATTCTTACTGTAATTTCATGCGGGTTCATGAGAAAACTCTCGACTAACGCAGGTCGATGTGGAGAAATTAAGGTGTTAAAAATGTTAATTTTATTGGAAAATATTTAGGTAATGTAATTGTTGAGTATTTAAATGATGGGATTTTTTTCAAATATTTTTTTTTGATAAAGAAATTGTTCACAATTGTTATAGTCGCATTTTTTTTTAATTGATAAAGAAAGTGTTCACAATTCTTACAGTTTGCCTATTTCTAATTTTTAAAAATTTTAATGTTAATTTTATAATTTAAAAAAATAAAGTAAATAATATAACCTTGAAATTAAGAGGTTAATGTAAGGTTTGAAGCCTTCACATAATCAAACAATTTTTTTTTTAAATTGTAGATTTAAGTTGTACAATTAAGCTTTGTAGTTTTTTTTTTTTTTTCTTAAGGGGATAAAAAAGTTAAAATTAAAACAGATCTATATGTATGTGTATATATGTGGGGTTTAGTGGTAAATGGATTTGTGTAATTTATTTAGGAATAATAAGAAAAATGGAAATATTAAAAAGAATTAAAGAAAATGTGCAACAATAACTACCAAGTTTGTCATAGAGAACCTGAATCCAAATCAATCAAGATAGTACCAAACCTAAATCATAGAAAACATATAATTGAGAATTTTGGATCCCACAAAGAAATTTTTGAATTTTAGGAACACACTCATTATAAAAACCTATGCATTGTGAATAATTTCAAACCTAAATCATAGAAAACATATAATTGAGAATTTTGGATCCCACCAAGAAATTTTTGAATTTTAGGAACACACTCATTATAAAAACCTATGCATTGTGAATAATTTTATCACAATAGCACTTGTACATTCTAGAAGCATGCATAGGCTTAAGAACATGTGCGTGTTCTAGAACAAGCACACATTATAAAGGTTATTATTTGCACCCCGTGCCTACACATATTGAAACTTTGCATGTTGATAATATTAGTTCTAAATGACATCGATATCGCACCCCAAGGCTAGAGATCACTTAGAGAGGATTGTATGGTACTTCGAGGCCTTATTCATGGCCCTTGAGTCTAAGAATCTTCGTTTAGGGCCTAAGGCTCTTGTTTTTCTCCCTCAACCATGCTACAAGTGTTGCTTTTTCAACAAGCAAGGTTAAGCATGAAGTTCATTCCATTTTTAGCATTTAACTTAACCATAACCAATAATGTTGCAGCAACCAAGATCACAAGAAGAAACACCATGCACAAGATGATCCAAGTGGATATCGGTGGCCACCCACCTTTTCCGACTAGCTCAAAACATTTTTCTGACAATTTTGGCAATTTACTATTTTTAGCAGGTTTTAACTTCCGAGGCCATTTTGAGGGCCTAAATGAAGGTTTTTTGAGATCCAGGTTCTCAAAGATAATCGAATGCATGATTGGGCCCCCAAAATGAATCTCCTCAATGATACATTTCCAACGAGTTATCATACGCCTAAAACGAAGATCGTATGCAAAAGTTACGACCCCGGGAAGTTGATGTACTAACTTACCCAAACGGGGCCCACATGACTTTTGGCGCTCCATCTCCTAGGGTTAGGTTTTTGGATGTCTAGGGTTTTTGGCATTCCTGTTTATTGTAAAATGGCCTTCAGAGCCTCATTGTAATCATCTTCTTGTGAATGCGAGTAGCTGTCGCATCTCTTCTCAAAGATAAGCTGCCACCATTCTAGCGAGTCTTTCACTATGTATTTTTACAGTCTCTGTACATTTCTTTCATTAATAGAAATCGTGTATTATTGTATATCTGTGTTTATGGTTGCATCTCTGATACATTTCTGTTATATTATTGAATATCTGTGATATCTTTGTGCATTTCTTTATTATATCTCCAATCTCATTTCGTGCCAAAAATAATCTGGATCAGTGGTTTCAGAGCAAGTTGATCTTGATCGTTTTTTTAGTGCATGTCCCCGACAAGGTTCGAGTATAGCAAGTTGGGTCTTGAGCTTGTCTCCCTTGAAGACAATCGCTCTCACACACCCAAGAAACCCTCAATGGCGGAAGAAAATAAAAACGATGGAGCAGATGATCCTATCAATCTATTGCTTGAGCAAGCTCTCACGTGACAGAGGGATGAAATGATAGAGAATTTTTCCCACATCCTTAAACGTTTGTCGATAGCATCAGACGCATCTTCATCAAGCGACCACTTTGGAGGCACCTTGCCTTTCAAGGTACAAGTTAATTTTGATATTCCTGTATTTGAAGGACAGATAGATGCAGAAGCCCCAGAAAAATGGTTAACTCTGCTAGAAGGTTATTTCTCTGTTCACAATTTTTTTGACAAAGAAAAGATCACCTTCGCACTCCTTAAATCTCTCCCTCATGTCAAACATTGGTGGGAAACTTAGTGGGAGCAAAGTTCCACATAGGAGTCTAGAATATATGGGGCTGATCCCACTTGGGATTTTTTTGTGGATGTGGTAAAGGAATAGTATTACCCTGTTGGAAACTATGAGGACCAGTACATGAGATGGACCACACTATGGCAAGAGAGGGGCCAAGCAGTTCTAAAGTTCACCAATACCTTCCATACCTTGCACACCAAGCTCGGTATCAAAGACTCCAAGTGACATTTGGTTCTGAAATATCGTGGGGCTCTACACAGATACATCCAAAATGAAATGAATTTTCTGGACATCTCATCACTCGGTGCTACTTATCGATATGTTGTTAAAATTGAGCAGAAATTTAAGCACCAGAACAAATGGGAATTCGGGTTTGCAAATCCGCAACAACCAAAGTATGACAAAGACGCCCCTAACAAACAGTCTCCTGAAAACCCGCAGCCATACAACATCAGGTGGCTTCGGCAAGGACGAGATCTCCGTGTCAGACAACAATGTCGATTTTAATATGGCATCCAACCCTTCAAGAATGAGGTATTATGTGATGTTGCCCCACTGGATGTCTGTGATCTCTTGAGCCAATGATATATGTGGAGACACCATGTTGTTTATGAGGCTCGACCCCGTAGTGTCATTGTTACTTTGGGGGGTCATCTCTACAGAATACCAGAGGTAGTTCCAACTATTGTTCCACCTAAAAAGTGTCGCAAGGTAGTATCTCATACTGCAAAATTCAGCTTCTTCGTAATCTGTTCAAAAGGGGAATAGAAGGGCACTGCAACCACTACAGTCTCACCCACTGCACCTTCTATCCAACAGAAGTAGGTCGACAAGGTTGCAGAAAAGCACAAAGATTCCTTTTGCGCACCTTCCTCTCATGTAGCTCGACTTGTTGAACAACCTCAGCTTCAACAGGTTCATGACAGGCTTCCACAAACTAAGCAGCATGATGTCTTTAGCAATACAAGCAGCTCACCAAGATGCAGATCCAGCAAACGCTTTTCCTTTTCCCCCGGGAACTCAACGCAATGGAGACCATTGCTTCCTAAGGAGGGAGGGTTGATCCAAGTAGATATCGATGGCCACCCACCTTTTCCGACTGGCTCAAAATAGTTTTCTGACAATTTTGGCAATTTACTATTTTTAGCAGGTTTTAACTTCCGGGGCCATTTTGAGGGCCTAAATGAAGGTTTTTTGAGATATAGGTTCTTTATGACATTCAAAGGCATAATTGATCCCCCAAAATAAATCTCCTCGATGATACCTTTCCAACGAGATATCATACGCCTAAAACGGAGATCATATGCAAAAGTTACGACCCCGGGAAGTTGATGTACTAACTTACCCAAACGGGGCCCACATGACTTTTGGCGCTTCATCTCCTAGGGTTAGGTTTTTGGATGTCTAGGGTTTTTTGCATTCCTGTTAATTGTAAAAAGGCCTTCAGAGCCTCATTGTAATCATCTTCTTGCGAATGTGAGTAGCCGTCACATCTTTTCTTAGAGATAAGTTGCCACCATTCTAGCGAGTCTTTCACTCTGCATTTTTACAGTCTTTGTACATTTCTTTCATTAACAGAAATCATGTATTACTGTATATATTTGTTTATGGTTGCATATCTGATACATTTATGTTATATTATTGAATATCTGTGATATCTCTGTGCATTTCTTTATTATATCTCCAATCTCATTTCATGCCAAAAATAATCTGGATCAGTGGTTTCAGAGCAGGCTGCTCTTGATCATTTTTTCAATGCATGTCCCCGACGAGGTCCGAGTATAGCAAGTTGGGTCTTGAGATTGTCTTTCTTGAAGACAATCGCTCTCGCACACCCAAGAAACCCTCAATGGCAGAAGAAAAGAAAAATGACGAAGCAGATGATCCTATCAATCTGTTGCTTGAGCAAACTCTCACGCGACAGAGGAACGAAATGATGGATAATTTTACCCACATCCTTAAATTCCTGACGATAGCATCAGGTGCATCTTCATCAAGCGGCCACTTTGGAGGCACCTCGCCTTTCAAGGTACAAGTTAATTTTGATATTCCTGTATTTGAAGGATAAATAGATGCAGAAGCCCTAGAAAAATGGTTAACTCTGCTAGAAGGTTATTTCTCTATTCACATTTTTTCTGATAAAGAAAATATCACCTTCACACTCCTTAAATCTCTCCCTCATGTCAAACATTGGTGGGAAACTTACTGGGAGAAAAGTTCCACAGAGGAGTCTGGAATATATGGGGTCGATCCCACTTGGGATTTTTTTGTGGATGCGGTAAAGGAACAGTATTACTCTGTTGGAAACTATGAGGACCAGTACATGGTTAGGACCACACTACAGCAAGAGAGGGGCCAAGCAGTTTTAGAGTTCACCAATACCTTCCATACCTTGTGCACCAAGCTGGGTATCAAAGACTCCGAGCGAAATTTGGTTCTGAAATACCGTGGGGATACATCCAGACTTAAATGAATTTTCTGGACATCTCATCACTCGGTGTTGTTTATTGATATGCTGTTAAAATTGAGCAGAAATTTAAGCACCAGAATAAATGGGAATTCAGGTCTGCAAATCCGCAACAACCTAAGTTTGACAAAGATGTCCCTAACAAATAGTCTCCTAAAAACCAGTCCAAAACATAAGAAAAGAAGGGCCACGGGAAGACAAAGAAGGACACTGAAAAATGGTGTGATTTCCACAAAAGAACCTGGCACAACACCGATGAATGTCACTCAAAATAGTCATTGGTGGCCGAGATCAAAGACAAGGAGCCAAACCCTGATTCTAAATCTGATTCTGAAAATACTGGTAAAGAACAGATCATTGATGCAGACCCCACTGCTATTGTCGTGACCACAACAATTCAACCAGAAGAACCAACAGATCCTGAAGAGGGGAGCACCTTTTTCATTCACAGATGTGGGTGAAGGGGACCCCACTGCATTTTATTGTTGATAGCGGAAGACAAAAAAACCTCATCTTAGCAGAGGTCGTCAAACAGTTGGGATTGTCGACAACACCACACCCGCAGCCATACAACATCGGGTGGCTTCGGCAAGGACGAGATATTCATGTCAGCCAACAGTTTCGATTTTCATATGGCATCCAACCCTTCAAGGATGAGGTATTATGTGATGTTGCCCCACTGGATGCCTATGATGTTCTCTTGGGCCAACCATATATGTGGAGACGCCATGTTGTTTATGAGTCTCGACCCCGTAGTGTCATTGTTACTTTGGGGGGTCATCTCTACAGAATACTAGAGGTAGTTCCAACTATTGTTCCACCTAAAAAGTTTCGCAAGGTAGTATCTCATACTGCAAAATTCAACTTCTTCGCAATCTGTTCAAAAGGGGAACAGAAGGACACTGCAACCACTACAGTCTCACCCACTGCACCTTCTATCCAACAGAAGTAGGTTGACAAGGTTGCAGAAAAGCATAAATATTCCTTCTACACACCTTCCTCTCATGTATCTCGACTTGTTGAACAACCCCAACTTCAGTAGGTTCATGATAGGCTTCCACAAACTAAGCAGCGTGACGTCTCCAACAATACAAGCAACTCACCAAGATGCAGATCCAGCAAACGCTTTTCCCTCTCCCCCGGGAACTCAACGCAATGGATACCATTGCTTCCTAAGGAGGGAGGATTGATCCAGGTGGATTTTAGTGGCCACCCACCTTTTCCGACTGGCTCAAAACAGTTTTCTGGCAATTTTGGCAATTTACTATTTTTAGCAGGTTTTAACTTTCGGGGCCATTTTGAGGGCCTAAATGAAGGATTTTTTATATAAAGGTTCTCAATGATATCCAAATGCATTATTGATCCCCCAAATGGATCTCCTCAACGATACCTTTCCAACGAGCTATCATATGCCTAAAACGGAGATTGTATGCAAAATTTACGACCCCGAGAAGTTGATGTACTAACTTACCCAAACGGGGCCCACATGACTATTGGCGCTTCATCTCCTAGGGTTAGGTTTTTGGATGTCTAGGGTTTTTGGAATTCCTGTTTATTGTAAAAATGCCTTCAGAGCCTCATTGTAATCATCTTCTTGCAAATGCAAGTAGTCATCACATCTCTTCTCAAAGATAAGCTGCCACCATTCTAGTGAGTCTTTCACTCTATATTTTTACAGTCTCTATACATTTCTTTCATTAAATCATGTATTACTATATATTTGTGTTTATGGTTGCATCTTTGATACATTTCTATTATATTATTGAATATCTGTGATATCTCTGTGCATTTCTTTATTATATCTCTGATCTCATTTCGTGTCGAAAATAATCCAGATCACAAGAACACAAGAAGTATCCTGGGAAACCCTTCTCAACAAGGGAAGAAAACCCAGCCAAAACCCTTTGCTATATTCTTAAAGAGAAATACCTTCATCACCAATGAAACCTAGCACACAAGAGGGTATTCAAACCCTAGAATACTAGCGCCCAAGAGAGGTGTGCACATTTCCCAAGAAGGTGTACTTGCTGAAATTTCCAAACTCACACAAAAGATATGATTCCTCAATGGGGAATTTACCTTTACTTATACTAAACTAAACTTGTCAATAGAAGTGTCTATTGGCACAACGGGGCCGACCTCTCTATATCATAATATAATTAATATTGACCAGATTAATTATCTTTTACATTAATTAACAATTACATTAAGTTGGGGTCATCCTGTACCCTTTACATTATAATTAGGGTTACATGCATGTTTGAATCTTGAACAATATAGAAAGGGATCTCATACACCCAATAGTGTTCATCCACTAGGGGCACATCTATATGGATGTCCATATCTCTAGGTCACTGCATTACACAGAAGAACCACTTCTAGTGCTCAGCCACTAGGATCACATTCACTTGTGCTCATCCACAGGCATGTCCACTCAACAAATCTTCTTTCCCATTGCATTACATAGGAGAGTTATCTGGAGTTTCTCATCAACTCTTTGCTCAGAGGAGGCTAATACATCATCTTATTTTCTATTCTCATGACGATGCACCCAGCACTTTGGGATTTCACACGTTCACCTTGTGCTCAACCACAGGCACGTCCAACTCTGCAGATCTCCTTTCTCATTGCGTTACACAGGAGAATTATATGGAATTCCCATGTATATCCATAGAAGACTGCACATATTCTTATTGTTATTTCGTGCGTGTTCATGAGAAAACTCTCGAGTAACGCAGGTCGATATGGAGAAATTAATGTGTTAAATAATGTTAATTTTATTGGAAAATATTTAGGTAATGTAATTGTTGAGTATTTAAATGGTGGAATTTCTTTGGAATAACTTTTATGATAAATCATTTTTATGATAAAGAAAGTGTTCACAATTGTTAAAGTTGCATTCTTGTATGATAAAGAAAGTGTTCACAATTTTTATTTCTATTTTCAAAAAATTTAATGTTAATTTTATATTTTTAAAAAATTAAGTTAATAATATAACCTTGAAATTAAAAGGTTGGTGTAAGGTTTGAGAGCCTTAATATAATCAAACAATTTTTTTTAAAATTGTAGATTTAGCTTGTACTACTAAGATTTGTAGTTTCTTTTTTTTTTTAAATGAATAAGAAAATTAAAAGTTAAAACAGATCTATATGTATGTGTATATGTGTGTGGTTTCATGGGAAATGGATTTGTGTAACCTATTTAGAAATAATGAGAAAAATGGAAATATAGAAAAGAATTCAAAAAAAAATTGCAACAAGAACCACTAAGTTTGTCATGGAGAACCTAAATCCAAAGAAATCAAGATAGTACCAAACCTAAATTCTCAGTCCCACCAAGAAATTTTTGAATTTTAGAAACACACTCATTATAAAAACCTATGCATTGTAAATTTTTTATCATAATAGCATTTGTGCATTCTAGAATCATGCATAGGCTCAAGAACATGTGCGTGTTCTAGAACATGCACACATTCTTAAGTGTATGCATGTTTCTAGAATTGCTCCTTTGCCCAATGTGCCCAATGCCGATGATAGAATAGAAGATACCCATGATGTTGTGTATTCTCTAAAAGTATATATAAAGGTTATTATTTGAACCCCCATGCCAACACATATTGAAACTTTGCATGGTGACAATATTAGTTCTAAACGACATCGATATCGCACCCCAAGGCTAGAGATCACTTAAAGAGGATTGTATGGTACTTCGAGGCCTTATTCATGGACCTTGAGCTTAAGAAGCTTCATTTAGGGCCTAAGGCTCTTTTTTTTCTCCCTCAACCATGTTACAAGTGCAAAGAACCATTCTTGTTTTTCAAATCATACTAATGGCATATGCATTCCCAATCAAAGTCTGGCGATCCCCTACAAAGGTCTATGGTGGTTGTTCGAGGACTACTTTAGGAACCTTGATGCTAAGAAGATTCAAATATAGCATAATCCCCTTATGATAATTACTTGACCATGGTCTAGGCCCTTAGTGCCAATACATGGTGTGAAAAAACTACTAATGGAACTTAGGTCCAATTCAAAGTCCTCAAAACCCAACTATGGTGCGAAAAACCTCTAAATGGAACCCATATCCCACCCATAGGCCAAATATCCCCTAGAGATCCCTTAGAGGCTTTGTTCATGGCCATTAATCCCAAGAAACTTTGTTTAGGATATAATACCTTTGTTTTCGTCCCTCAACCATGGTAGAGGCCTTGAGACCCATTCTTATTGGGCAAAACATACTAATAGTTCCCATATTCCTAGTGGCAACCTTGTTCATGGTCATTGATCATGAGTAAGCTTAATTTAGGGCCAAAGGCCCTTATTTTCCTCCCTCAACTATGGCATAGGATTTAACTCTCATATGTGGTGCAAAAAAAATTCCTATTAGCACCCATATCACACTTAGAGGCCAACGATCCCTTAGAAATTATTGATCTACATGGTTGTTTGAGGCCTAGTTCATGGCCCTTGGTCCTACCTTAGCCATGGTATAGGACACAAGACCCATCCTTATTTTGAAAAACATACTAATGTTGCATCAAAGATCCCCTACATAGATCTTATGTGGTTTTTTTAGGACTACTACATGAAGCTTGATCTTGAGAAGAATCAAATAGTGCCTTAGCACCTTTTATTCCTTCTCTAACCATGTTCAAGGCCCTAAGTGCCTTAAGTGGTGTGAAAAATATCCTAATGGATTTGAGTTCCAACCTCAAGGCCCTGATACCAAAATATGGTGGGTAAAACCTATGAATGGCACCAATATCCCACTCAAAGGCTACAGATCCCTTCGAGATGATATGTGTAGTGGTTTGAGACCTTGTTCATGGCCATCAATCTCAACAAGATTTGTTTAGGGAATAAGGTCCTTGTTTTCCTCCCCAACCATAGTACAGTTCCTAAGACCCATTCTTTGATCCAAGTGAATATCGGTGGCCACCCACCTATTCCAACTAGCTCAAAACAGTCTTCTGGCAATTTACTATTTTTAGCAGTTTTTCAGTTCCTAAACTTCTGGGGCAATTTTGAGGGCCTAATGAATTTTTTTTTGGATCGAGCACCTCAATTATATCCAAGGGATTCTATTAAGCCTCCAAAATGAATCTCCTCGAGTATACCTTTCCAACGAGCTATCGTGCACCCCAAATGGAGATCGTATGCCAAAGTTACGCCCTCGGGAAGTTGATACACCAAACTACCCAAAACGAGGTCCACAAAACTGTTGGCTTTTCATTTTTCAGGGTTAGGGTTTTGGATTTTATTTATGTTAAAAATTCCTTTAGAGCCTCATTGTAATCATCTTCTTTCGAATGTGATTATCCGTCACATCTCTTCTTAGAGATAAGCTGGCATCATTTTAGCGAGTCTTTCACTTTGTATTTTTACAGTTGTGTACATTTTGCTCATTAATAGAAATTGTGTATTACTGTATCTATGTGTTTATGGTTATATATATGATAAATATATGTTATATTATTGGATATATGATACATCTCTGTACATTTATTTATTATATCTCAGCTCTCATTTCATGTTGAAAATAATCCATATCAGTGGTATCAGAGCAAGCTTCTCTTGATAGTTTTACAGTGCATGTCCCCAACGAGGTCCGAGTATAGCAATTTGGGTCTCGAGCTTGTATCTCTTGAGGAAAATATCTCTCTCACGCCCAAGAAACCCTCCATGGTGGAAGAAAATAAAAATGATGAAGTAGAATATTTTATGAATTTGTTGCTTGAGCAATCTCTCACGCGACAGAGGGACGAAATGATGGAGAATTGTTCCCACATCCTTCAACATCTGTTGATAAAAACATGTGAGTATTCATCAAGTGACCACTTTGGTGGCACCTCGCCTTTCAAGGTACAAGTTAATTTTGATATTCTCGTATTTGAAGGATAGATAAATGCAGATGCCCTAGAAAAATGGTTAAATTTGCTAGATGGTTATTTCTTTGTTCACAATTTCTCTGATAGGGAAAATATCACCTTTTCACTCCTTAAGGATCTCCCCCATGTCAAACATTGGTGGGAAACTTACTAGGAGAAAAGTTCCACAGAGGATTATGGAATATATGGGGTCGATCCCACTTGGGGATTTTTTTGTGGATGTGGTCAATGAAAACAATTACCCTGTTGGTAACTATGATGACCAATACATGATATGGACCACGCTATGTCAAGAGAGGGGCCAAGAAGTGTCAGAGTTCACCAATACCTTCCATACCTTGCATACCAAGATGGGTATCAAATATTATAAGCAGCATTTGGTTCTGAAATACCGTGGGGCTCTACACATGTACATCCAAACTAAAATAGAGTTTTTGGACATCACATCACTGGGAGTTTCCTATCTATATGTTGTCAAAATCAAGAATAAATTTAGGCACCAGAACAAATAGGAGTTCATTTCTGCAAATCTGCAACAACCAAATATGATAAAGATGGCCCTAACAACCAGCCTCCCAAAAACCATTCCAAGCCACATGAAAATAAGGGTCATGGGAAGACGAAGAAGGACACTGGAAAGTGGTGTGATTTCCACAAAATCCCCTGGAACAACACTGATTAATGTCGCTCAAAATAGTCATTAGTGGTCGAGATCAAAGACAAGGAGATGAACCCTTATTCAGAATTTGATTTAGAAAATACTGGTAGAAGACAAATTATCAACGAAGACCCCACTACTATTGTCACAACCGCAACAATTCAACCATAAGAACTAGAAGATCCTAAAGAGGGGGAGAGTATTTTTCATTCACAGATGTGGCTGAAGGGGACCCCGTTGAATTTCATTGTTGATAGCAGAAGCCAGAAAAATATCATATCAACAAAGGTCGTCAAACAGTTGGGATTGTCGAAAACGCCACACCCGCAGCCATACAACATCGGGTGGCTTCGTTAGGGGTGAGATCTTTGTGTCATCCAGTAGTGTCGATTTTAATACGACATCCGGCCCTTCAAGGATGAGGTATTATGTGATGTTTCCCTGTTGTATGTCTGTGATGTTCTTTTGGGCCATCCATATATGTGGAAGCACCATTCTATTTATGAGTCTCAACCCCATAGTGTCATTGTTACTTTGGGGGGTCATCTCTACAGGATACTAGAGGTAGTTTAAATAATTGTCCCACCTAAATAGTTCTGCAAGGTAGTATCTAATACTACAAAATTCATCTTCTTCACAATCTGTTCAAAAGGTGAACAGAAGAACATCGTAACCACTATAGCCTCAGTTCAAGCACCTTCTGTCCAGCAGAAACGAGTCGAAACGATTCAAGAAAAGTGAAAGGATTCCTTCTTCACACAACCATCTCATGTATCCAGACTAGTTAAAAAGGTCCAAGCCTTCCAGCCATAGGTTCATGACAACTTTCAACAAGCTAAGCAACGCAACTTCTCCAGCAAGGCAAGCAGCTCATCAAGATGTAGATTCAACAAATGATTTTCCCTCTCCCTCTTGCACTCAATGCAATGGAGACCATTGCTTCCTAAGGAGGGAGGATTGATCTAGATGGATATCGATGGCCACCCACCTATTCCAACTGGCTCAAAACAGTCTTCTGGCAATTTACTATTTTTAGCAGTTTTTCAATTCCTAAACTTTTGGGGCCATTTTGAGGGCCTAAATGAAGTTTTTTGGATATTGAGCACCTCAATGATAATCGAAGGCTCTAAATGAGCCTCCAAAATGAGTCTCCTCAACGATACCTTTAAAACGAGTTATCGTGCACCCCAAATGAATATTTTATGCCAAAGTTACTCCCCTGAGAAGTTGATACAACAAACTACCCAAAACGGGGTCCACAAAATTGTTGGTTTTTCATCTTCCGGGGATAGGGTTTTGGATTTTATTTATGTTAAAAATGCCTTTAGAGCCTCGTTGTAATCATCTTCTTGCAAATGTGAGTATCTGTCACATCTCTTCTCGGAGATAAGTTGCCACCATGATCCGGATTTATGAGAGGAACGAAATGAATAACAGATTGAATACCATAACACAGAGATACGGAGAACAATAGAAAATATCCATTGAACAATAACTTCTATTGAATAAATAAAATAGGTTGAAACTGTAAAACTGCAGAATTAAAACAACTTGCTTGAATGGTGATAGTTATCTCTGAGAATATATGTGGCTGCTATGCACATCCGTCTGAGTAGGATGATTACAATGAGGCTCCAAAGGCCTTTTTAACATTACTCATGAATTGCAAAACCATAGACATCCAAAAACCTAACCTTAGAAGATGAAACGCCAAAATTTATGTGGGCCCCGATGGGTAAGTTGTACCTCAACTTCCCAGGGTCATAACTTTTGCATACAACCTCCATTTTAGGCATGTGATAGCCCATTGGAAAGGTGTTTTTGAGAACTAAACATTATTTAACTATGGCAAGACCAAAAAAAAAAAAAACATTGTTTAAGGCCCCAAAACAACCCTAGAAGTACAAAAATGTTAGGATATTTAGACACTTAGGAGTTAGTTAAGATCTACTTGGTCTAATATGTCGTTAGGTAAAAGTGTGTTTCTTTAGTATGCATTAGTATGAATTTGTAGTTAGGAAAT
>JZKD02S2121264.1:226162-238236 GCA_000966675.3 Picea glauca
CTAGATACACCACTACAAAAGTATTGGTGAATGGTCGTAGGATATCGTCCATCATCCTCATGAAAGTGGTTGGAGCATTTTTCAAACCAAAGGGCATGACCAACCATTCAAAAAGGCATTCCTTTGACTTGAAGGCGGTCTTCTATACATCTGTATGTTGTATCGGGACCTAGTGGTAGCCAGACTTCAGATCAATCTTACTAAAGTATTTGGCCCCCATGAGTTGATCAAGGAGGTCGTCTATTCGAGGAATCGGGTATCGGTTTCTGACTGTGGTTTTATTAAGAGCCCGGTAATCAATGCAGATTCACCAGGTTCCATATTTATTTTGTACCAGCATGATTGGGCTACTGCAAGGTGATGAGCTAGGATGGATGTGCCCCTTGTGAAGAAGTTCTTGGATTTGTCACTTGATCTCCTCATTCTCTAACACATAGTGGCAATAGACTAGCCCATTGGGAAACAATGTGTCGGGGGTTAGATTGATGGGGTGCTTGACCTGGCAGTGCAGAGGTACCCCAGTAGGTGAGGAAAAGATATCTGAGTATTCTTCCATGACCTTATCTACTTGCTTCTATTGTGTAGAGAGGTCGGTCATAGAGACCCTGGATTTGGTTGTGATATTTCTCTTATTCCGAGAGTGAATCACGAAGAAGAAAAACTTCCCCATCTGAGAGATGACCTTCCTGCATTTCTTAGCAAAGATCAAGGAAATAGCACTAGGTGGGACTACCTCGGGTATCCTATACAATTTCCTATTGAAAGTAATAATAACACTACAAGGCCTAGACTCATATATAGCATAATGTTTCCATAAATAAGGTTGGCCCAAAAGAACATCACAAACTTTAGGAGGAGCAACATCACACAATACCTCATCTTTGAAGGGCTTGATTTTGTACGACAGTCGACATTGTTGGCTGACACGGAGATCACTTCCTTGGCGGAGCCATCCAATGGTGTAGGTTTGTGGGTGCGGTGTTGTCAGCAGGGCCAACCTCTTGATGACCTTTGCTGAGATGAGGTTCTTTTGGCTACCTATATCAATAATGAAGTGCAACAGGGTGCCTTTTACCCACATCTATGAATGGAAGAGGTGCTCTCCTTCTTTTGGCTCGTTTGGTTCACCAGGTTGGAGTTTGGTGGTAGCAACGGTGGCACTAGGTTCCACATCAATGATCTATCTTCCCCTTTCTGGTTCTGGCTCAGATTCAGAACCCACATCTGATTCAGAGACTTTCACTTCGTCCACCAACAACTTCTTTGAGTGACAGTCAGCAGTGTTATGCTAAGGGCTCTTATTGAGTCACGCCACTTCCTGGTATCTTTCTTTGTCTTTCTGGTGTCCTTCTTGGCTTGCAGCTTGGACTGGTTATCTTGATACTGTCCATCTTTGGGGTTGGGGCCGCCCTTTCCTAGATTTTGTTATGAGAGGTTCCCAGGCCCAAATTGTCACGTCTTTTTTTTGAGATTCTACTCGATTTTGATGGAATATCGGTAGGCCACACCTAAGGATGAGATGTCCATAAATTCCATTTCAGTATGGATGTATCTATGCAGAGCTAAGCCAGATTATTTTCGGCATGAAATGAGAGCGAAGATATAATAAATAAATGCACAAATATATCATAGATATTCAATAATATAATAGCAATGTATCATAGATGCAACCATAAACACAGATATACAGTAATACATTATTTCTATTAATCAAATAAATGTATGGAGACTGTAAAAATACAGAGTGAAGACTCGCTAGAATGATAGTTGCTTATCTATGAGAAGAGATGTGATGGCTACTCGCATTCATAAGAAGATGATTACAATGAGGCTCTGAAGGCCTTTTTACAATAAACAAGAATTCCAAAACCATATACATCCAAAAACCTAACCCTAGGAGATGAAGCACCAAAAGCCATGTGGGCCCTGTTTGGGTAAGTTAGTACATTAACTTCCCAGGGTCGTAACTTTTTCATACAATATCTGTTTTAGGTGTATGATATCTCGTTGGAAAGGTATCGTTGAGGAGATTTATTTTGGGGGCTCAATCATTCCATAGGTTATCATTGAGAACCTCTATCTCAAAAAACCTTCATTTGGGCCCTCAAATTGGACCCGGAAGTTAAAAATTGTTAAAAATAGTAAATTGCCAAAATTGCCAGAAAAATGTTTTGGGCCAGTCGAAAAAGGTGGGTGGCCATTGATATCCACCTAGATCAAGAGCATTGTGATACTTGAGCACCAAATTTCACTTATAATATTTGATACCCAGCTTGGTGCGCTAGGTATGGAAGATATTTGTGAAATCTGGTATTGCTTGGTCTCTTTCTTGTTGTAGTGTGGTCCATTTGGTATACAAGTCATCATAACTTCTGACAGGGTAGTATTCTTCCTTAATAGCATCCCTAAAGGATTACCAAGTGTCCATGACTATAAATAATGAGGTTTCCTCTGTTTTCTTTTGCTCATAGAAAGTTTCCCACCAATCTTTGACATGGGGAATGGATCTGAGGAGCGCAAAAGTAATCTTTTCTCTATTCAAAAAGTTATGGACAGAAAGATACCCTTCTAGTAGATTCAACCACTTGTCTATAGAATTTATGTCTATATGACCTTCAAATATAGGAATATATAAGTTTATTTGTACCTTGAAGGGGGAGGTGCCTCCTCTCGAAGAAAATGTGTCGCTTGTTGGTAGCCGCTGAAGGATTTGCACGAAACTATCCATCGTATTGTTCCTTTGTTGTGTGAGGGATTCCTCAATCAAAAGTTTGAAAGGATCTGCTATCCCGTCATCTTTATTTTCTCCTTCCATGAGAGGTCTCTTGGGTGTGCGAGATCTTTTGTCCTCAAGAGAAACAATCTCGAGACCCAACTCTTTGTACTCTGACCTTGTTGGGGACATGTATTAAGACGACAAGGAGCAGACCGCTCTAATACCATTGATATGGATTTTATGAGCAGAATGAAATGACTACAGATTATTAATAGGTTCTTAACACAAAATAACAGAGATACAGTAAAACTAGTTTTCTATTCAATAAGAAAATAAGTTGAAACTGTAAAATGCAGCGGAAACAAGCTTGCTGGAATGGTGGCGGCTTATCTCTGAGAAGAGATGTGACAGTTGCACTCATTCAAAAGTAGATTATTACAATGAGGATATGAAGGCCTTTTTATAATAAACAATAATGCCAAAAACCATGGACGTCCAAAAACCTAACCCTAGGAAATGAAGTGTCAAAAGTCATGTGGGCCCCGTTTGGGTAAGTTAGTACATCAACTTCCCGGGGTCGTAACTTTTGCATACGATCTTGATTTTAGGTGTATGATAGCTCATTGGAAAGGTATCATCGAGAAGATTTATTTTGGAGGAAATATCAAAGGAAATTCCATATTTCTCCCTGTTTTCCCAAAAAAACATCGTTTAGGGCCTCAAAACAACTCCGGAAGTGAAAAAATGCTAAAAATAGTAAATTACCAAAATTGCCAGAAAATTGTTTTGAGCCAATTGGAAAAGGTGGGTGGCCACCTATATCCACCTAGATAAAAGTGCCTTGATACCTTGGTGGGTGAGGATAATATTTCTTTTACTCTTCCATGATCTCATCCACTTGCTTCTGCTACAAAGAGAGGATCTATCTAGAGGTCACAGATGTGGCAGTGACCTTCTTACTGCAAGCACAGATCACAAAGAAGGTGAACTTCCCAGTCTATGAAATGACCATACTACATTGCTTAGAATAGATTAAATAAATAGCGGTAGGTGGCGCTAACTCTGGTATCATGTACAATTGTCTATCCAAATTAATAATAACATTGCGGGGTCTAGACTCATACACATCATGTCACTTCCACAAATATGGTTGGCCTAAAATAACATCACAAAATTAAAGGGGAGAAATATCACACAATACCTAGTCTTTGAAGGGTTTGATGTTGTAGGGTAGGTGACATTGTTGGCTAACGCAGAGATCTCGTCCTTGGTGAAGCCAGCCAATGGTGTAGGTCTACGGGTGTGATGTTATCGGCAGGTCCAGCCACTTGATGACCTCTATTTAAATTAGGTTATTTTGAATGTCTCTATCGACAATGAAATGTAGTGGATTCCCCTTTATACACATATGTGGGTGATAGAGGTGTTCCCCTTCGTCTAGTTCTTCTAGTTCAGTTGGCTAGACATTGGTGGTAGCAACAGTGGCACTAGGTTCGGCATCGATGATCCACTTCCCACATTA
This sequence comes from Picea glauca, assembly GCA_000966675.3. NCBI lineage: Eukaryota > Viridiplantae > Streptophyta > Pinopsida > Pinales > Pinaceae > Picea > Picea glauca. Next base: position 230,401 of record JZKD02S2121264.1, read on the forward strand.
TGGATTTGATTCAGAGTCAAAATATGCCTCTAAATCAGAAGCTTTCATCTTGGCCACCAATGACTACTTGGAGCGACGTTCTTCGGTGTTGTGCGAAGGGATTTTATGGTACTCACACCACTTTCTCGTGTCCTTCTTCGACTTCTCATTACCCTTCTTGGGTTGAAACTTGGATTGGTTGTCCTAAGAGTAACCATCTTTTCTTTATCCCTTGTTTGGTGGGTTGGGGCCTCCTTTTCCCTACTTCGGTTGTGAGGAATTTGTAGATCCAAACTCTCTCCTCTTCTTCTTAAATTTCTACATGATCTTGACAGCACATCTATAAGTTGTGCCTAATGATGTGATGTCTAGAAAATCCATTTCTGTTTGTATGTATATGTGTAGACAGTCACGTTATTTGAGCACCAGATGTCGTTCAGAGTCTTTGATACCCAATTTGGTGCGCAGAGTATGGAAAATATTTATGAAATATGGTATTGTCTGGTCCCTTTCTTGACGCGGCGTGGTCCTTCTTGTATACTGGTCATTGTAGCTTCTGAAAAGGTAGTATTGTTCTTTAATGGGATCCCTAAAGGAATCTGAGGCGGGGGAGACCACAAATATTGCAGATTTCTCTCTGGCCCTTTTCTCAAAGTATGTATCCCACCAGCCCTTAACATGGGGATGACCTTGAGGAGTGCAAAAGTAAACTTTTCCCTATTGGAAAAATTATGGACCGAAAAATACCCTTCGAGAAGATTCAACCATTTATCTACAACATTTGCATCTATCAGTCCTTCAAATAATAGAATATCAAAATTTACTTATACCTTGAAGGGGGTTGTGTGGCCGCTTGATGAAGATGTGTCTCCTATGGGAAGTTGTCGAAGGATCTATGCAAAGTTGTCCATCAACTCGTGCCTTTGTCGTGCAATGGCTTCCTCGAGCAACATTTTAAAAGGATATCCTACTCCATCATGTTTCTTCTTGTCTCCCATGAGTTTTGGTCAGGCTCAGTGCAACCGATATTGCAAAGGCTCTACTGGTTCGAGTCCCAACTTCTTGTACCCAGATCTTGTCGGGGACATGCACAAAGAAAAACAAATGAAGAGAAAACCACTCTGATACCACTGATCCAAATTTATGGGCAGAATGAAATGAATAATAGATTGAATACCATAACATAGAGATACAGAGAACAACATCATATATCCAGTCAAAAATAACTTCTATTGAATAAGTAAAATAAGTTTAAACTATAAAACTACAGAACTGAAACAACTTGCTCAAATGGTGGTAGTTATCTCTAAGAAGAGATGTGGCTGCTACACACATCCATCTGAGGAGAATGATTACAATGAGGCTCCAAAGGCATTTTTAACATTACTCATGAATTCCAAAACCCTAGACATCCAAAAACCTAACCCTAGGAGATGAAACGCTAAAATTTATGTGGGCGTCGATGGGTAAGTTGGTACCTCAACTTCTTGAGGTCGTAAATTTTGCACATGACCTTCATTTTAGATGTGTGATAGCCTATTGGAAAGGTATTTTTAAGAAATACACATTATGTCATCAAAATCTAACTCTGTCTATAGTTTGACTTTGACAAGCCAAAATAAACATTGTTTAGGGCCCCAAAACGACCCTAGAAGTATAGAAAGATGTACTAACATGAAAATTTCCAAAATAATCCAGTTGGATTAGATGGGTGACCACCAATATCCACCTGGAATATGTGTAGGGCTTCGGACAACCCTAGAAGTGTAGAACCCACAATTACAAAGAAGTACAGAAGAACATGTTGAACTAAAAACTATCAAGAGGAGCTAGTTGGAATAGGTGGGTGGCCACCAATATCCATCTTGATCACACCATTCTAGTGAGTCTTTCACTTTGTATTTTTATAGTCATGTACATTTCTCTCATTAATAGAAATTGTGTATTAGTGTATCTCTGTGTTTATGTCTATATATCTGATAAATCTCTGTTATATTATTGGATATATGATACATATTTGTACATTTCTTATTATATCTCTTGTCTCATTCCATGCCAAAATAATCTGGATCATTCTTATTATGCAAAATATATTAATGGTTATCATATTCTAGTCAAAGGTCTTGTTCATGGCCATTAAGCACAATAAATATTTGTTTCATGCCTACGGACCTTGTTTTTCTCCCCTAGCCATGTTACAGTCTTTAACACTCATTTATGGTGTGAAAAGCATTAGGAAGGATGTATGTAGTTGTTTGAGGCCTATTTCATGCCCCTTAATATCAAGAAGATTCCTTTTAGGACCAAGGTTCTGGTTTCCCTCCTCTAGCCATGGTATAGGCCCAAAAACCCATTCTTATTATGCAAAACATACTAATGGAACCAAAGATCCCCTCGGAGGCCAAATATTCCCTACATACGGCTTGTGTAGTTACTTGAGGACTACATCATGAAAATCAATCCTGAGAAGATTCAAATAGGAGCTAAGAACCTTGAGTATGTTATTTTCTAACTTGGGAGGGACCCAAAATGCCATATGTGGTGTGAAAAACTTGTGAATAGCATTCGTATCCCACCTAAAGGCCATAGATCCCTTACATATGATTCATATAGTGATTCAAGTATTTTCTCATGGCCATTGAGCCTAAGAAGACCTATTTAGGGTGTAAGGTATTGTTTTCCTCCCTTGATCATGGTAAAGGTCCTAAGACCCATTTTTGTACTTCAAAACATATTAATGCTACACATACTTTTAGTTGGAGGAATTTCTTATGGCCATTAAGCACAAGAAAGCTTTGTTTAGACCCTAAGTCCCTTGTTTTCCTCCCCCATCCATGGTACAAGCCTTGACTCCCATATGTGGTGTGAAAAACCTCTTAATGACACCCATATTCCACCCAAAGACCAAGATCCCTTAAAAAGGATTTGTGTGGTTGTTCAAGGCCTAATTAATGGCCCTTGATCTTGAGAAGCTTCCTTATATGCCTAAGGTCTTTTTTTTTCTCCCTTTTCCATGGTACAAGCCCCAGGGCCCATTATTATTGTCCAAGACATAATAATGGCACCAAAGATGCAACACAAAGGAAAAATATCCCCTACATAGGCCTTGTGTGGTTTTTCAAGGACTACATCATGAAGCTTGATCTTAAGAAGATTGAAATAAGGCCTAAGTGATGCAGGAGCGTCGCTCCAACCCAGCAACGTGCCAACTAGATAGCACATCAAAGCACACATTCAAGGAAGGGAGAGGCGTCAGCCCTCTCATTTTCAAAATTAAAAATGTAATTGAATGTTTGTAAGGCTGGAAGAGCCATATAGATTCCTTTGTGCAGATAGGAGTTAGTGTCGCCTTTAATGGTTGACAGGATGATAAGATCTAGATCCGATTCGGACTAAACAGCCATTGAATGTAATTCAATGTAAATTAATGAGAGTAAGTAGATGGAGGGAAAGGCTCGAGGAGCCCCCTTTTGTAAAAAGATCTTTTGTATCTAGATTCAATTAGAACCAGCATGTAGAGAAGAGAGAGAAGAGACTCGATCACAGTCTAAGCTTTTGTAACCTTTGTACAAGTATTCTGAGATTAATACAAACAAAGCAGTTTCTCTTGCATATTGTATTGTGTGTGTTTATGAATGTATTTTATGCTTTTATGTGCATATGTTGTAGATGTATGTTAGTTCCCATTTGCATGGATAGATAGGAATCTCTATATATTTGTGAGTTTGTTGATTTCAGTCTAGGTTCTTTGTAGCTTCATGCAAGGGGTTGCATGACAAAGTACTGAGGAATCTGTAAGCCAATGCAAAGAGTACACATCTGAGTTCTGTGGAATTCAGAAAAAGATGTGCCAGGAGGGTGCACCGAAGGAATCATAGACTCAAGGGAGAATCCTCAAGGTTTATGAACACCTTGGAGGTAAGACTGTGTAGAGGAAAGAAACAGAATTTTTGATGATTTTGTGAAGCTCTGTCAAGAGGGCATTGAGCATGTGCAAAGAGTGCACAAGAAGAACTCTATTTCGAGCTCAGATACAAGGGAAGTGTTAAGGAGAAAGACACTCACAGAGTTGTTAAATACTATGTTGTTTCAACAAGGTGTGCTTGAGCAAGAGGTTGCCAAGAGGGCACCAAATTCCCCTTTGAAGGGAAAGACAAGGGCCGAGACCCTTAGATGTTCGAGCAAGCAAAGCTCTGGAGGAAGAGTGCCTTTTGTGCACAGATTTCCAGTAGAAGGGAGAAGAAAGCTGAGAAATTTCAAGGTCCAAGCCAAAGACAAGCTCAAGAGGAGTAGCGTGAAGCCGCACGCAGAGTGCAAGTACGCGCAGAGATGAGGTCAACTTCCATTTCCAAAGCTAAGGAGGGATAGTGTTTTCAGAATGCAAGTGAGACCCAAATTTTACAAGGCTTGTAGGAGAACAATCGAAGGCCAAGGCCTTCAAAACACTTATAAAATATTCTAAGTCTGGGGAGAAGCGTAAAGATCAGGAGGAGGAGCACGGATACCATTGGATCAAGAAGAAGAGAAGATCTAGACCATTGAATCTACATCCAGACAATAGAAGGAGAGTGCATAGGAGGGAAGATCAGATCTGGGATGTCAGATCTGAGTGCAGAGGACCGGAAGTCGTTGGATATGGAGGAAGGTGCACAAGAGAAGTTCTAAAACGACCGGAACCATCCATCATATTAGAGTATAGGTGGCAACAGATCCGGGGTGTTCGTGGAACTAGACATCAGGATATTCGCGAGGAGCAGAGGAGAAAATTCATGAAAGGAAAAATCGCAAAATCATTCTAGATCATTGGATCCAGGGTGATAGATGGCATATATCCACACACATTAAAGGATCGAGCACCAGAAGAACTGAGGTGAATACAAGAGAAAGTTCACAAAAGGAGAATTCACGAAATAATTAGGACCATCCATTGGAAAGGACGTGTGGTGAGCAGGCAACATTTCGCTAACTTGCAACTCAGTGGAGTCAAAGGGTGGAGTTGTTAGAGCTCCTGAATCATGAAATCGTGATTTAATCATAGTTGTCAGATCATGGGGATTTGTGGGCCATTGATCTAGTGCACATAGATTTCAGAGAATCGAGAATCGGGAGAAACAGAAGAATCTACCTCCAAAATTCTCGAAAGGAAAAATCCTAATTCAGGCGAGAAGATCTTAACCGTCGGATCTTGGGGTGTCAGGAGCCATTGATCTGGTGTGGGAGAATTTTGAGGACCGGGAGATCTAAGGTGAGAGGTCTTTCAACTTTGTGAATCACAAAATCCCAAGGCACTCAAAGGTTGGGCCCCAGGTCGCGGTCGAGGGTCGCATCAAGAGGATTTAAGGGAGGAGCTAAGGACCGTTAAGCCCTTTTCATGGTTTGGACTTGGAGGAGTCGGGTGTCTTGGAATGAAAAATCTCGACATCGCAAAATGCGACACGCCTATTGTGTAGGCTTGTGGTCACAAGGTTGTGGTCACATGGATGGAGCTCGTGCCTAGTGCTTGTTTGCATGGGGCGAAGTTCAAAAGGACCTGTGGATTTGTTCGTTGAAGGTTCCAGCAGGGAACTAAAGAGCCATTTTAGGCTTGAGAAGATTGAAGACTGATCCTTGACCGTGAGGTCAACAGACCCTGCCAAGGTAGAGGTAGGGATTCTGCGTCATGTGGTATCAGAGCCACTTTATATCTATAGACTGTAGGTAGAAGGAGGAAAAAGATAAGAGATAGTCTGATACAGTCATGTGGTATCAGAGCCACTTTCTGTCTATAGACTGTATGCAGAAGGAGGCAAAAGAGAAGGATATAGTCTGATACCATCAAGTGGTATCAGAGCACAGAATTTGTCTATAGATCGTAGACAAAGGTAAGGAGAAGTTGGAGATGCTCTTTGTTGCAGAGTAAACAGCAGATTTTCCAAGAGGACAGGTAGAAGAAGAAGATGGATATTGAAGGCCAAAAGAATGGTCAGGGCAAGGACCACAAGCAAAAAATCAAGGCTGAGATAGACAGAGAGCTCGCTGAGATAAGAGCATAGATGGAGAAGCTTGCATTTAAGATGAAACGGAATGAAAAGGTGCATTGGGTGTATGAATGGACTGTTATCATTGAAATTTCATCCACAAATGGTTACAAGAATCCAACATCGTCAAACAGTTATGAGGTCACCCATGGACCAAAATTACCACAAAATCATTTCCAAAAGGTCCAAAACTATACAACCAGTGATAAAATTAAGGTTCTCTATGACTACACAGGGCGCGCATGCACATGTGCGATCCAGAAATGCAGGAAAAGTGCACATGTGCATGATGTGCGACTGTGGTCACTAAAAGCCATGCACATCTGAGAAAGGCACATTTATGAGATTGGTCGGCCTCCCACCCACTTCTAGTTCAGCTTCCAAGTTGATTTGACACCCAAATATTGAATGAATCCGACTGGGTGGTTGGTCAAAGACCTAAAAATGCCCTAAATAGCCTCTTTTCACACTACAAGCTGGTTGCACAATACCTCAAAGAGGTGATATAAAACAAGGCCATGGGTGCACTTCATTTTCAGGGAATTCATTAGCAAAGTTATGTTGCTGCTATTCTCTTGAGGAATCCTCTATTCTCATCAAGAGTATTCTAGCACCATTACATTGGGCAATCCATCTCACCCCTTGAGTGGATTATCTTGGGATTCTTTCACCATTTCATTCAAAGTTGTAAGAAGAGATTATTTGTGGGGGTCGAAGAGCCCTCCCTTGGAGGAAGAAGGGACTCATAGTCCTCTTTCTTCTCGGTGTTTTCTTTCACTAATATAATCCTTTCCATTGGTGACATGAGTCTTATTGGTTTTTTGTTCTTATGTCCTTATGCTCAATAGTTTAGTTGTTCTTTTATTTCTTAGTTTGTTCTTTTATATTTCTTTCTCTAACCCTTTTCCTTACAGCTGTCTTGCTTAGCTAACCCAACTAATCTTGTAAGCACCTCTATTTTGCTCATTTAGGTGACAAAAGAGGCACAACAAATTGGCGACTCTATTGGGGAAAGGTATCAATTTCCTACCCCATTTGGGTTTTTATAGCTCTTCTTTTGGTTTATTTAACCTGCAGGTACCTTAACCGGAACAAGCCGAACTGCAAAACATCCAATTCAAAGTTGAATTGAGAGAATTCCATCTGGAATTTTATTCACGGTCGTGTGTTAGTTGTGCACGGGTTTATTGGCCCATAGTCATGCATCGTGCGCACGTGCGCCAAAATCACAGTGTTGTTCTGTGCACCTGTGCCCAAAAGCCTATTTTGGTCGGCGCACATGTGCTCAGTGCGCCTCTGTCTACTCTGAGACCCATGCTCTCGTGCAGAAAAATACACATTGTAAGGTTTTTTGTGATTTGGGAAAGGCCCCTAGCATTCTTAAAAGTGATTTCATGCATATTGTAATCTGCACCACACTTAGTTCCCTCTTCATATAAAGGGATTAGTCAAAACACATAGGTACTTAGGGGGTTTAAAATCATTATTTCCTCTTTTGCTTTCATTTTTCCATATGGATGGCTTGCTTTGACTAAAAGTATAAGTTGGAATCATTTGTAATCACATAAAACTTGCATTGGGACCAGAATTTGGATAACAATCGCTTAGTATGCTCTTCTCTCACGCTTCCAAGCGACCTTGAGAATCAGAAGAAGATTGTAGGACAATTTCATCTCCCTTAAAAAGACTAAAACCTTTAGGAGAGGACAACAGCCGCCCTTGGGGCTCCTCTTAGTTTATTTTTCAAACACATCTTAAGATTGTAACGGGCCCATACATGCCCACATGCTACAAATATAGGATAGTGTTGAAATTTACTTTCTTAGATTAAATCACTAGG
>JZKD02S2121264.1:238336-250402 GCA_000966675.3 Picea glauca
CATATTTGGCCTCTCTTAACATACCAGATCTAAGAAAACTCACAAATGATCCTATATTGCATGACCCCACATGGCTTGCAATACCTACCAAACTACCTTCAGACATCCCCAAGTTTGAAGGAAAGGTAGGAGATGACCCTGCCAACCATGTCATGACTTTCCACTTATGGTGCTTTTCCAACAGCATTATGGATGATTCCATCTGACTACAATTATTTAAACACACACTCACTGGCCCATCAGCCAAATGGTATGTAGATGAAAAATCGGGGTCCCATGCGAATTTCGAGTCCTTGGCCAAAGCATTTTTGACCTTCTTCCAATTACTAATCTGCCATGACAATGGTCTTGAACTACTCTCTAATTTTAAACAAACCTTAGCATCACATATCGATGATCACATTCACGAGTGGCGTAGACGATGTAGTTTGTGCAAAGCCGAAACCACCAAACAACGGTGTCTTGGTTGGTTTCTCAGATCACTTGTCTCTCTCCTCGGTAAAGATGTAGCTTCCACCTTCCCTCAATTAGAAGAAGAAGCCATCATTAAGGCTCAACAATATGACCTCATCTATTCACAATCAGGGTACTTATACATAGTACTTCTTGATCTCCCAAAACCCATGCCATTCGGTCAAGACAAACCTGGGATGTCTCAGTCAGCAGACGGATTGATTGGTAATACCACACCCCACAGTGCACAACCCCAACAACCAACAATGTATGGCACACCTCAATATCCGTCGGCATATGGGGGAACCTCTTATTACCCCCCACCCCCTTATCAAAAACCATACCCTGTTGTTATTCCTCCACCCATCAATGGGCCACTGCCTGCACCCCCAATACACCCACCTATCCAAACAAGTTATGGTACTCCCTGTACCTCAACTTATACTCTAAGTACTAGCAAAACTTCCATGCCTTCCTATGTACCTTACGGATCACAACTCCCACAGAATTTGTACTTTCCATTCCCTGGTCCTCCACAGCCCATGGCACCCCCACACCCTCATACTGGGGTGAATTTTGTTCAACCCTCTCCCCTTCATCAATATCAAAGTTTCGAACAGTTGAATATGGAAAATTCGACCCATCAGTCGAATAATGCCAAAAAGAAAGGAAAAAACAGGAACAATAACAACCCAGGTCAAGGTGGGAATCACCCCCTATAGAACCAACCTACTGGGGGCAACCATAATCAAGGGAATCATAACCCTCGGGTGGGAAATAACAACAAAAATCAAGGGAGAAATAACAATACCATTAGAACCACCTTCCCTTGTGCCCTTTGCGGTGAGTTCAGTCATTATACTCATCATTGCCCCCAAATCGTTGATTTTAAATGAATGAAAGACTCAGGAAGTGCACAACCTGCCCCTCAGTAGGCCCCACAGCAATATGCGCAAAAACCACCCCCAGCCATGATATAGAATCCCATTCCACACCAGGGTGTGATGAACACCCAACAAGACACGCAACCTACCCCACCACAGTTGGGACAGTATCTCAATCTAAACAATTCTTTAGATCATACTATCCTCCTCACCAGTGAGGAAGAAATCCTTCTGCAAACATGTAGTCATCAATACTGTGACAATCCCAGCACCAACGGGACCCCCATTGATGATTCCTCGCCCTAACGCCGAAACACCTCTTCGCATCCCTCACATCCCATTGCATAGGAATGTCCATAACCCCCAGGATAGGGTGGCTCATAATTACAGTTTGTTCGATGAATTAGCACAATATTTGGTTGCCATGCCAGTCTTAGAAGTCCTTCAAACTTGTCCCACTCAGTGGAAATCATTACTTTCCGTCTTGGGGGAAGTTGACCCCGCGGATACTCAACTCATCACATTTGATCTCAACAGCAGAGAACCTCACCTTCCCACTCTAATTTCTTTTCAAATCCCAGTAAAAATTTTGAACATTACAGTTCATCAGTGCATCATCGATGAAGGTGCATCCACATGCATTATGTCCAAGTCTGTGTGGCAGAAACTTGGTTCCCCCAAACTCACACCATATTCCATTACCTTAAGAGCTTACGACGGACAACCATCGTCTCCTGAAGGGCTCTTCCAAAATGTCCCTGTAGAACTCGGGGGCAAGACCATTCTCATTGACATTGAAGTTATCAATACCCCACTCGATTATAACATCTTGTTCGGTCATAGCTACATGTACGCTATGAAGGCAGTTGTCTCTTCCGTCTTTTGAACAATGATGTTCCCCCATAACGGGAAGATCATTACCATTGACCAAGTCTCACATTACAAGCCTAACCCTTCTTCCAACATTGATAACATTCTCCCTCTCATCCACACTAGTCATGACACATACCCACTCATCGAAATGGGTTCTGGAATTTTCAAAGACCCATCATTGTTAGGAACTTACCATGGTGCACCACCGCTCTTTCATCCTTCCAATCAGGTATACGTCGTATCGTCCAAAGGAACTGACATAGAGGATACCCTTCCTCCTAGGGAGGCTTCTATCATATCTAACATCCCACTAGTCGTAGAGCTCCCCCCTCATGAACCTCCTGTGAACTCATCAACTCCACTAGTTCATTATTTCACCTCTCCCCAAGGCCATATCCCAGTTTGGGAGACAGTTCCCCAAGCCATTACTCAAATCCCCTTCTTCTACCCTCCACCTGGAATACAAGCTTTCCAAGTAGCCGCAACGTTTACTCTCCCTAATATGGTGTTGGCAATTCCAGTTTGGTATTTACATCCACCAAAGATGGTCCCTCAACCATCCCTTCCCCCCCAAATGGAAGGAATCCCAATGACAATTCCCATACTCACTCCCACCATACCCTCTACACCCCCACTCGCTGACCTCCCTACCACAGCTGGGGGCAGGTGAAAGAATAAGGATCCCACAGCTCCACTTCCCCCACGTGTCCAACCTCCTTGCACGCTATGTGAGAAAGATGGACACCCAACCAACAAATTCCCATCTCTACCTGAGTTACGTAACCTAACCCCACTCAATCAAACACCATCACCGCTCGCCACTATAGAAAGTATTGTCGCTACCTCCCCTAACTCAAGTGGCAAATGGATGCGAACCAAATTCTCTTGCGCTATATGTTCAGAATATGGCCATTATACACACCATTGCCCAGCCCTACCTCACTTCCAGTAGACATTAGTCGCAGTACGCCAAATCTTCCAAAACGAACCTAATACATCTACATCACCCCTACAAAACATCACTGACATCCATTATGTCAGGACTTCAGTCAATGAACGTATGAGATTCCCTTTCTCTCTATGTGAATCCTTAGATCATTTTACATACCAATGTTCTATGATCGTTGAATACAAGCAACGCCAAATGACCATGATTCAAACCCATGTGCCCCCTACAGAATCGATGGTTGACCTTACCTCATCACTAGAGGTTCTTCATATCATTTATCCTGACCCAGAGGCACTCCCTATTCCTCCATGGTTCTTGGATGACTTATCCAAGGATTTACCCCCAAATCCCACTAAATTATCGCCCGTTCATCCATAGTGTCAGTAAAACTGGGATGGCATTATGGACCCACCATCCATATCTAATCCCTTTTTCCCACTTTCATTTTTTAGTACAGGAGCCCATAAGATATTTTTTTCGAACCATATTTGGCCTCTTACACAGACATTCCCATCAGGTTATCATTTTCCCTTTTCCCCGGCAGAGCATCTTCCCATGACACACTCAGGTATGCCTACTCATGTTCAAAATTATCAAATAAATGCTTGTATGTTTGATTCTCTTCAGATATTGTTCACGTCAAGTATTTTTTTTTCATGTGTGCAGGTACTTGGTCATCATACATCAGCGCTACCCCTTTAGCTATATAATCAACACTGGCATGTAATCATTCCCTCTGAATCTCAATTTCATCTCCAGTCACACCCTCTGAAATTTTTCGTTAGGATCCCCATATCTGGCTTTGCAGTACCGACACCTCCATCGCATTTTGGGTACTGTCACCCGGTAGAACTCTCCCCCACATGAGTTGTCCCATTCATAGCACCCTTTGGAACTTTGACACTCATGTTTTCTTTCAACCCTTTAGAGATGGGAGTCCCGATAGTCTTACATAATGTCGTGAATCAGCCACATACTCCTTCTCCTCATTTTGCTGGCTTTCCCAATGGACTCCCAGATTATCTCTTCAAGGTTCTATTTTGAATGCACCTCCGCAGTATCATTAACCCTCCATTTCATCCACAATCAGTTTGCCCATCCGCAAATTTCCCTCCATTTCATTTACCTCATACAGAAACCCACCCATGGGGCCCCCACCCTCCACCAGTTCTCCAAGCAAAATTGCGCCCTCACCGGCCCAACCATATTACATTGGGGCACTCGTTTCTGTATTTGTACACTCATCCCAAATTATTCTTTATTTATTTGATAAATTCTAAAAAGCCTTTATTTCCAGCATTTACATATCTTTTTGTCGTCACCTTTGGCAACCTTCTTCCCTTTTTTTTGGCAAACGCAACCCATGTCGCCCTTGGTTGGGGCACTCCTTATCATCTACTCCTATTGACATCATCCATATACTTCGAGTATCCCAAAAGCCACTTACCTCTGCCCTCTAAGTTTGGTCACTTTGTCCTGCCTCTGGCACAACTTATCCCACGTCTTGTTGTCCCCCTAACGCTCGACCTAGTTGAACAGTTGCAGCCACTTATACTTCGCATATACCCCCAACCAAGGGAAGTATTAAGTCTTCATACATCTTAACTTCGTCCATGTACCTCCTCCAGTTCCTCACCTCACCTAGTATATTTCATGAAGCCCTTTGCTTCTTGGAGTCGCGTCCCCCTTTTGTTGACATCAGCACATTTTCCAGAAGGGCGACAGTATTTTGACTCTCATTACCTTTCCAATGAGAGATCTCGAACGACACAGGCAGAACCACAATTTCTCCCTGCTATCATTGACCCCCATAACATTCGACTTCAACACTTTCTCATGTTACAGTGGGTCTTACTTTGCAACTATTGCAGTTATTTCTTATATTTGTCGAAGACCTTTGAACTTGGATAGGCTATAAATGCCTACAGAATCCGTGATACTTCTTACAGATGTCACTGCCTACTGTTCAGAGTATGTTCCTCCACACAATTGTCTTCTTCCTTTATCACGACTTCCCCCAAGGGCACTGCAGTTGTCTACATCAACACACCATTTTTAGTTACTATACAACACCCTTCTTTTTTGATTTACATGACACGAGCATGGGGCATGCCCGCCTCGTTTGTACACAATTTACTTTTACACACCTCATGGAAGGTTGGGTTCTACAGGTTCCCTTCTCCCTCCAATGAGTCACTCTTGATACTCTCACTATCACTCTCTCTTACAAAAACACTCTCAGTAGAAGAAACATTGATGAATTTCAGCTATACGTATGCTCCTAACCTCATCCATCAGGGGGCATCTGTTATCACTGAAATTTTGTCTGCAAATGTTTACAAGAATCCAGCATCATCAAATAGTTATGAGGTCACCTATGGACCAAAATTACCACAAAATCATTTCCAAAAGGTACAAAACTATACAACCAGTGATAAAATTAAGGTGTGCTATGACTACACAGGGCACGCATGCACATGCGCAATCCAGAAACGCAGCAAAAGCACACATGCACATGATGCACGACTATGGTAGATAAAAGCCATGCACATCTGAGAATGGTGCATTTATGAGATTGTTCGGCCTCCCACCCACTTCTGGTTCAGCTTCCAAGTTGATTTAACACCCAAATATCGATTGAATCCGACTGGGTGGCTGGTCAAAGACCTAAAAATGCCCTAAATATCCTCTTTTCACACTACAAGTTGGTTGCACAATACCTCAAAGAGGTGCTATAAAGCAAGGCCATGGGTGCACTTCATTTTCCGGGAATTCATTAGCAAAGTTATGTTGCTACTATTCTCTTGAGGAATCCTCTATTCTCATCAACAGTATACTAGCACCATTGCATTGGGCAATCCATCTCACCCCTTGAGTGGATTAGCTTGGGATTATTTCACCATTTCATTCAAAGTTGTAAGAAGAGCTTATTTGTGGGGATCTAAGAGCCCTCCCTTGGAGGAAGAAGGGACCCATAGTCCTCTTTCTTCTCAGTGTTTTCTTTCACTAATATAATCCTTGCCATTGGTGACATGAGTCATATTGGTTTTTTGTTCTTATGTCCTTATGCTCAATAGTTTAGTTGTTCTTTTATTTATTAGTTTGTTCTTTTATATTTCTTTCTATAACCCTTTTCCTTACAGTTGTCTTTCTTAGATAACCCAACTAAGCTTGTAAGCACCTCTGTTTTAATCATTTAGGTGAAAAAAGAGGCGCAACATGGACCATGAAGAAGAAGGTGAAGTGGCCAGTCAAGAAATTGTTGGCCAGAGGACAGCAGAGGTTGTTGAGATATGGTTCATATTTGTGAGCCGGAAGCTGGGAGAAATCTCAGTGATGATGAGGAGAAGAGATCAAAGAAGGGTCTCAGAAACTGCCAGGTGAGCAATGAAGAAATTTTAGATTGTCAGGTGGGCAATGAGATGGGATCATTGGAGGATCTCATAGACTACCATATGGGCAGGACATAAATCCCAAATTGCTAGGTGGGCAAGGGAGAGGAGATGAGAATTTCTAATAGTCTCATAAACTCAAAGGTGAGTTTGGATCAGCAAGGAGAGTTAATGGAGGAGGATCAGAAATACATTTTGATCATTGGAGGAATTGAGGTATTCATGCCAGATAGCCTAGTTAAGGCCACAACACATGTTGCAGGTGCTGCAATAGGAGAAGGACAGCCAGCAATGACTATAATAAAGGAAGAAGAGCATGTAAATAAGATGCTCACTCCATGGGAGAAGGATTTAGAGATGCTGGAGGATTGGTTGAACCATCCAGAGCCAATAGATGACTGTCATGAGCAGACAATCATGTAGATTTTGGGAGAAGAGAATTCAACAAAATTTCTCTGAAATTTTAGCCATGAAGTTGAACAAGAGATGACTGTAGCACTGAAGCATGCAGTAGAAGAGGGAGCAGAATTCCAGTCTGAGGAGTAACTGGAAGAAGATGGAAATATGTCAGCAAGAGAACTTGCAGAATAAAATATGTTGGAAGGAGAGGTTGAGCAGCATCTCAGTAATGAGACTGCAGAAATGGAGTTTGCAACAGGGTGGCAAGATAAATCCACAGGATATGGAGAAAACAACAAGGGGGATCAAGATTATCCACCCATTGATAAAGAGGAGTTGCAGCAGAACATGCAGCATAAAGAGAGCCAGCCACTAGAGCAGATGAACAGGGAGATAGAAGAGATAAGAAGTCTAATGTTGAGGTCAGCAGCAAAAACTTCCAATGAGGAAAAGATGAGCAGAAGGAAGCCTGCCATAGCAGTAGGGAAGAAGCAACAGCAACGAAGAAGTGGAGCAGATGGACAGCTCCAAAGGATAATTTGGGATAAAGGTGGATTTCAACAGAGCTGGGAATCTCATGAGCAGGAGCTCATGCATTTTTTCACAGCAATGGAGTATGATGCAAGAGCATTGCTCCAACCCAGCAACACACCAGCTAGACAGGACATCAAAGCTCGCATTCAAGGAAGGGAGAGGTTCCAACCCTCTCATTTTCAAAATTAAAAATGTAATTGAATGTTTGTAAGGTTAGAAGAGACATATATATTCCTTTGTGCAGATAGGAGTTAGTGTCTCCTTTAATGGCTGACGGGCTGATAAGATCTATATCTTATTTGGACTAGACAGCCATTGAATGTAATTCAATGTAAATTAATGAGAGTAGGTAGATGGAGGGAAAGGCTCGAGGAGCCCCCTTTTGTAAAAAAATATTTTTTATCTAGATTCAATTAGAACTAGCATGTAGAGAAGAGAAGAGAAGAGAGAGTCAATACTCGATCGTAATCCAAGATTTTGTAACCTTTGTATAGGCACTTTGAGATTAATACAAACAGAGCAGTTTCTCTTGCATATTGTATTGTGTGTTTTTATGAATGTCTTTTATGATTTTATGTGCATATATTGTAGATGTATGTTATTTCAAATCTGCAGGGATAGATAGACTTCTCTATTTGTTTGTGAGTTTGTTGATTTTAGTATGGGTTCTTTCTGGCTTCGTGAAAGGGGTTTCATGATAGAGTATTGAGGACTCTATAAGCCAGTGAAAAGAGTGCACATTTGTGTTCTGTGGAATTCAGGAAAAGACATGCCAGGAGGGTGCACCAGAGTAATTATAGACTCAAGGGAGAATCCTCAAGGTTGTTGAACACCTTGGAGGTAAGACTGTGCAGAGGAAGGCACAGAGGAAAGAAAAATAATTTCTAAGTATTCTGTGAAGCTGTTCCAAGAGGGAATTGAGTGTGTGCAAAGAGTGCACAAGAAGAAATCTATTTTGAGCTTAGAGACAAGGGAAGTGTCAAGGAGAAAGAAACTCACAGAGTTTTTAAATACTCTGTTGGCTCAACAAGGTATGCTTGAGAAGGAGGTTTCCAGGAGGGAAAAAAATTCCCCTTTGAAGGTAAAGACAAGGGTCAAGACCCTTAGATATTCGAGAAATCAAAGCTATGGAGGAAGAGTGCCTTTTGCGCACAGAGTTCCAGTAGAAGGGAGCAGCAGGCTGAGAAACTTTGAGGTCCAAGCCATAGACAAGCTCAGGAGGAGTAGAGTGAAGCCGCATGTAGAACACAAGTACACAGAGAGACAAGGTCAACTTCCATTTCCAAATCTAAGGAGGGATAGCGTTTTCATAACGCAAGAGAGACCCAAACTTTACAGGGCTCGCATGAGAACAATCGAAGGCTAAGGCCTTCAGAACACTTAGAAAATATTCTAAGTCTGGGTTGAAGCATAAATCTTAGGAGGAGGATCACGACTACCGTTGGATCAGGCAGAGGAGAATATCTGGACCATTGAATCTACGTCCAGACAATAGAAGGAGAGTGCACAAGAGGGAATATCAAATCTGGGTTGTCAGATTTGAGCGCAGAAGACAAACATTCATTGGATCCAGAGGAAGGTGCACGAGAGAAATTTTGAAACAATCGAAACCATCCATCATCTTAGAGGATAGGTGGCAGTAGATCTGGGATGTTCATGGAACCAGACATCAGGAGATTTACGAGGAGCAGAGGAGAAAATTCATGAAAGGAAAAATTACAAAATTATTCTAGACCATCAGATCCGGGGTGATAGGTGGCAGCGATCCACACACATCGGAGGATCGGGCACCAGGAGAACCGAAGTGAATAAAAGAGAAATTTCATGAAAGGAGAATTCATGAAATAATCAGGATCATCCATTAGAAAGGACGTGTGGTGAGAAGGAAGCATTTCGCTGACTCACGACTCAGGGGAGTCAAAGGGCGGAGTTATTAGAACTCCTGAATCATGAAATCGTGATTCATTCACAATCATCAAATCATGGGGAGTTGTGGGTTGTTGATCTGGCACACATATATTTTGGAGAATCAGGAATCGGGAGAAACGATGAAAGCTACCTCCAAAAATCCCAAAAGGAGAAATCCTGTTTCGGGCAAGAAGATCTGAACCATCGGATCTTGGAGCGTCGAGATTCGTTGATCTGGTGCGAGAGAGTTTTGGGGACTGGGAGATATGAGGTGAGAGGTATTTCGACTTCATGAATCACGAAATCTCGATGTGCTCGAAGGTTATGCCCCAGGTCGCAATCGAGGGTCTCATCAGGAGGATTTAAAGGAGGAGCTAAGGATCATTAATCCCTTTTCGGGGTTTCAGGACTTGGAGGAGTCGGTTGTGTTGGAATGAAAAATCCCGACATCGTGAAACATGACGCACCTATTGTGTAGTCTTTTGGTCATAGGGTTGTGGTCAAGTGGAGGGATCTCATGCCTGGTGCTTGTTTGCATGGGGTGGAGTTCAGAAGGACCTGTGGATTTGTTCATTGAAGGTTCCAGCAGGGTACTAAAGAGCCATTGTAGGCTCGAGAAGATTAAAGAACGATCCTTGACCGAGATGTCAGCGGACGCTGCCAAGGCAGAGGTAGGGGGTTTGCATCACTAATAACCTTATGTTCCTTCCTTGGCCATGGTCAAGACACTGAGAATATTTGTTTATGGCCTAAGGCCCTTTTTTTGACATTGAGAATATTTTTTTAGGGCCTAAGGCCCTTGTTTTCCTCGTCTTTCCATGATAGAGGTTATGAGACCAATTCTTTTTTTTTCAAAACATATTAATATTGCACATATTCCTAATTGAAATCCTTGTTCATGGACATTAAGCATGAGAAAGCTTCATTTATGGCCTAAGGCCTTTGTTTTCCTCCCCCTTCCATGGGATAACCTTGACTCCCATATGTGGTGTGAAAAAACTTTTAATGGTGCCCATATCTTACCTAGAGGCCAAAAATCCATTAGAAAGGATTTGTGTGGTTTTTTTTAGTCCTAGTTCATGGTCCTTAATCTCAAGAAGTTTCCTTTTAGGCCCAATGATCTATAAATTTCTATGGATATTCCACTGGAACATTTCATCTCAACAAATCTTGTGTTATACTGAAATATTTTATTATGCGAGTTTATTTCCTTATATCTTAAATTTATTATCACTAACTTATTACTCAAATTTATGAAAATATTTGAAATATGAAAATGAAAGAATAAGCAAATGAACACACCATCTACATAAATGAACACAACATGTATCTTAGAAAACCAAAAATGGGATTAAACCCATCTAGAAGGTGAGGCTTATGTATTCTCTCTTTTTTTCAATTATGAAAATGTAAATACAAAGAAAGGGGCACTCACTATTGAGTTTCCTTTGACATTGTGGCCTAAATGGCTGCTACAAAATATTCTTCCTCCCCCATTATGATCTCAAATCCTGCTACTAGATACTTTTCTCAACTATGGAACTAGTACAATGTTAAAATAATGGAACCCCCTCTCCTCCTAATGGCCCAGTATTTAACATATTCTAATAATCGTCTAGGGTTAGGGTTTTTGCATGCCTCAACCCTCAATTAGTGTTAGGATTTTGAACCTTCTAGAATATTCTTGAAATTCCACATGTGACTAGACCACACATGAGTAATGGGGGATGACATGGCATCCACTCACTACAATGGTGGTCAACAAGGTAGGTCAAGTTGTAGCAGGAATAACTTCCACATACAAACTCTGATTGAGATTATTTTCACACCATTGGAAAGGTCTCAGTGTGTAGAATAGAATTGAGGATCTAGGAGAAATGATTGTAAAGTTTTGACCCCCAAAAGTGTCTTTTGATGCCTCAAAATGGATCTATGATTTTATGGACCCCAAATCTCCAAACTGGGACCTACCACTAAAATGGGCCCTACAAGTTAATTCCTCCAATTTTTCCACCTAAAAAGTACCAAAATAGATGAAAAAATATATAATGATCCATTCCAAATCACATCTCCTCATTTAGGGAGGATTTTGTTCCCCAAAATATTTTACTGAATAAGGTAAGGAAATTTTTCATCTACCTTCTCTGGGGAATACAATTTTTCCTTTCCTGGAAATTTTCCTTTTAACCCAATATGCCAAAGGCCATGTTGCCCCTATCAAGTAGTAATAGACTTATTCTAAAAAATTGTATATTATTCCAACTCTTCCTAAGATTCTAGTGCTAAGTCCTCTATGGTAGATAGGACTTGTTCCTTAGTTCCCTGATCCAACGTGGAAGGCTCATAGGGTTTCATATTTTCCACATTCACTATTGAGTAAATGTGCATATATGGGGATAAACTAAGTCTATAGGCATTATCGTCCACCTTCTCCAATACCTCAAAAGGATCATATTGTAGATCCTTAAACTTCTTTTCAAGACCTTGTATCCTTTCTTTGTTCAATTGCAACCAAACTCTCACCTCAATTTTTTTCTTAATTTATGCTAATCATGTCAAGCCTTATACCTTTCCTATGACTTCTTCAATGTCTCTTGTACTTGAAAATGGATCTGCATAATCTTTTCAACAAATTTCTCCACTTTCAATGCTTCTCCTATGACATATTCCCTCT
>JZKD02S2121264.1:273623-286416 GCA_000966675.3 Picea glauca
CCTGTCTTAGGTACGCCCTCTTACAAATAAAGCATCTGTGCTGTGACCATCCATGTTTTTTCGCCTCATCTCTTCAGATAACAAGGATGCAACTACATCCTCATACTTCAATGTATATTGAGTGGTACTACCTATTGCTACAACCAGATTATCCCAAGAGTCCGGCAAATAACATAACAAAGTAATACACTTATCTTCTTCTACAATCGTAATATTAACAGAGCCAAGTGGACTTACCAGAGTATTAAAGGCATTTAGATGTTTTTTCATAGAATCTCCATCTTCCATCCTAATATGATACAGCTTCTTTCGAAGAAACAACTTGTTTACCAGGGACTTTGATTGATACAAATTCCCCAACTTATCCCATAGTTCCTTGAATGTAGATTCTCCTGAGACATTCAACAACACTGAATCTTCCAGGTAGAGTCGAATAGTACTCCTTGATCTTCTGTCCAACTTCTCCCAATCTTCCTTCGACATACCAGTAGGTGGTGTACTGGTAGTTTGTGTACTGGTAGGTTGTGTACAAGTAGCCTGTGTGCTAGTAGACAATGTACTAGTAGGTTGTGTACCAGGATCCACAGCAGTCCATTGTTCTTTGTTTACAAGAAGGTCCTCCATATTCAGCTTCCATAGCTCAAAGTTTTTACCATTGAACTTCTCTATCTCGATTCTAGATGAGCTCTCCATTCCTCTTTCTATAATCGAATCTCCACTGCAAAATCTCCCACTAAACCCAGGTTTATCACAGACCCAAGATATACTTGATCTATCAAGACCAAGCCAAACTCTCAACAAAAAAGGCGTCCCTCTGAAGCCAAAAACGAGCTCTGATACCACATGTAAGTTTTAAACCTGTGAAGTAAATCAATGCATATAGATTCTTAAGAAAAACAGAATTTAATCAATTGCTCATACACAAAGTACATAGAGATTTTATACCGAAAACCCTCAACTGGGAAAACCTTTCTTATATTCATTATGTCGAATTTCACCATTCATCATACAATATATACAATGCTTTTAGGTATTCCGCAGATACCAAAACCCTAATCCCTTAATCCAGGATTAATTTACAAAACCGCTAAAAATAGCAAAAACATCCCAAAAAAAAAAAATCAGGGTGCTACCCCGGGCTACCGCCTGTTGCTGAACATTATGCATAACCAGGGGGGGATACCTACCCCCCCTGGGACCCCCTTAGGAAATTTCCCGGCACACACAGCATAAACAGAGCACTAGTACAAGGGATCGTCAGATGCATTTGTCATATCTAACGCGCCCACACACACATGCAAAGAATATAACACATACCCAACACAGGGGAACCTATCTCATTTGATGCACAAGATTACTATGGTTCAGGAAGAGGATCTGCCAGAGGCTATGCAGCGGTAGGTGGTGGGTGTGCCACGTGCGTGGGTGTGACTCTTCCAGCATCTCACAAACATTGTAGTGTGCTATCACGATACGCATCCAATGCCACAGGCGTAGATTCCATGGTCATTATATCTATCAGTCATATATGTATTTTGAGGGCGAGAGCCCCATTTTGTACTATGACACCATATTTTTTGAAGAGATGAAATATAAAAAAACTTGGTCTTCATATTTACTTATATATGTTATAATGTGTACATTGATGGATGTGTTTTCTTTACTTTAGTTATGTGACAAATGCCAATCTAAAACATAATTAGCATATGCATCGAATACATGATTAGAACTTCTTGGTATGTGATTATAAGTAATAAAATCAAAGTGTCATTCCAAAATTCATACCCATAGGAATCGTCGGAGTAGAGTAGGGTCTTGCACATGGTAATTGTTGTTTAACTGGCATACTACTAACTGGGAGTCTAGATGAGCTTCTAAATACCGAAAACCATGTGAAATGGCATCGCGTAAAAGATTTATAATGACACTATATTAAGCCACAATATTTGTTGATGGCCCTAGAAAAATTCCACTTGAAGACACCAGTTGACCCTCGGGTGAGTAAATGACCCAAGTGGCAGAAGCCAAGTTCCATGTATGATGACTAGCACCATCTGTGAATCCTACATAAACTAAAGATTTCGTTGACATATTCCAACCAAGGGAAAAATCGATAAGCAAGTCGATGACACAAAGGAAACGATATATATAAACTAAGATACACTAGTATACAAAGATTCATGCCCAAGATTGAGGGATCATGCATAATATATTTTAAGGTAGAGCTCATTTCTGGGCTCATCCATCATATTTCCTTCACAATATTCTAACTCATATGCTCCTTTTTCCAAAACATGTCGCATGATATAAGGATTGTGCCACATGGGATTAAACTTTCCTACCCCCAACGGTTCTTTGTCTTGGTCATACAGGAGGACCAAGTCACCCTCAGTGTACTGCCGAGGACAGACAGAATTATCGTACTAAACCTTAACACGTCGTTTATTCACTTTTATAGTCATAGAGGCATCTTGATGTTGCTCATATAGATGTTCTAGGTGTACGATGCATTTTTCAAGATCAGAAGTTGTCAGGTAGGAGCTCAATTTCCAACTTGAGAGAAGGGATTTTGCATTCAATTGGGTTAATCGAATCCACACTGTATACTAACTGGAAAGGAGAAAAAATAATGGAAGTCTTAACCGAGGTTCAGTATTCCCAAAGTGCAGGGTAACGCATCAGATTCTAGTCATATTTACTTTGGCTGACAGTTTCTTGCAAAATGGTCTTGAGATATTTATTCACTGCTTCTACTTGTCCATTCACCTGGGGATAATAAGGGGAAGAATGGTCATGCTTAAACCCCATTTTTAATGCTAACTCCTTCATCATTTCATTTTCAAAGTGACTTCCATGATTAGTGACAATCTCCTTTGGGATTCCAAATCAGGCTATGATTTGGTTGAACATGAAAAATGGTGTTGTCTTACCATCATATTTAACAGTAGGCATGGCCTCTGTCCACTTAGTAAAGTAATCCACTTCCACGATAATATGTTGATTCCCCCCAGTTGAAGTTGGGTTGAAATACATAAAATATACCCCCCACTTAGTGAAGGGATCAATGGTAATGACTGGGTGAAAAGGGGTTGGATTCGATCCCATTTTCTGAGCGAACACTTGGCAAGGGTGACACTTATTGACCATTGCAACACAATCTTTAAAAATTGACAGCCCAAAAATAATTAGCTTGCAAAAAAAATTGGTTGTCACAAGCCCAGATAGATGACCACCATAATCCCCACTGTGACAGTCATTGAGAATCGAATCGGCTTCCATGTGAGTCAAGCAACGATGCAAAATATTATCTACGCATCAATGATACAAAGTGTCATTGATGATGAGGTAGTTTTTATCTTGATGCCATATACGTCATCGATTGTCTCCGACAGATGCTGAGATAGCTTCAAGGTTTGAAGATATATTAAAATGTCTCCATACCAGGGGTCTGAATATGAGATAAGGAAAATATTCTCATCCATGAATGAATCAACATGGATAATGTCCCCATCTAATCTAGGAAAGTCTGATATCAGTTCGGAAAAAACTAGCGATTTCTAAGACTTTGTCGTAGCGAAATAGAGATCAAATTCTTGCAAAATAACAATCCACTTATTATATTTTCCCCTTATGATACGCCTGGTAAGGACATATTGAAATGGATTGATATCCGTAACTATGGTAGTTTTGCAGAGCAATATATAATGTCGTAATCTCTGGACTGCATGTACGGTGGCTAAGGATAGCTTCTCAACGTGTGAGTATTTAAGCTCAAGACTGATTAGATTTTGACTAAGATAGTAGACAACATGTTCATGGAGCTCATCATCCTCCTGAACCAGAACCATACCAACCGTCCCTTCGGACGCGACGATATAAAGCAAATAATCTCTACTGTAGTCAAGAGGCTTCAGTAGAGGCATCGATACCAAGGCTTTCTTAAGAGCATCGAAGGATTCATGGGCTCGATCATCCCATATAAATGGAGCATCCTTCTTCAAAAAATGAATGAAACCTTTAGTTTAATTGACATAGTTCACTATGAACCAACTTAAGAAGTTAGCTTTCCCCTATAAACCCTGAAGTTGTCGTATGTTGAACGGGGGAGGCAATCGAAGTATTGTCTCAACCTTCATAGGATCCACCATGATCCCATGCTCAGAGACTAAGAACCCTAAGAGACATCCAGACCTCACGCAAAAGATGCACTTGTGAGGTTTAAACAGATGCGATAATAATGACATCTCTCAAAAACTAGTTGAAGGTGAGTGGAATGATCTACTCTCTTGCGAGAGTGAGTAGCAAGATTGTCAAGGTAAGCTTCGACAATATGTTTGAGATTGTGAAAAGCAAAGGTCATGGCATGTTGGAAGGTTTCTTCAGCGTTTTTAAGGCTGAAAGGAATTTTCCAGCATGTAAAAGTACCCCAAGGACAAATAAACATTGTCTTATATTGATCCTCAGGTTTGATCTAAATTTGGTTATATCCTAAAAATCCATCCATAAAAGAAAAAAATTAGCTTCATGTGCACTCATCAAGAATCTGATCGATGAAAGGTGTTGGGAAGTTGTCTTTAGGACAAGCCTTGTTCAGGTCTCAAAAATCCATACACACATGGTTCCTTGCTTATCATTCACAAGAACAGGATTGGACACTCATTCGGTTAAAGGAATCGGGTAGATGAAACCAGCATTGAGTAGATTCTCTACCTCTGCCTTAATAGCAGGGGCCTTCCTAGGATTAAAAACTCTAAGTCATTGTCAAACAGATTTAGAAAATGGATAAGTCTCGATATCATGTTCGACAATGCTAGGGCCGATTCCTGGAATCTCTTCATATGACCAAGAAAATACGTCACGGAATTCCTTGAAGATATCGATGTAGATCTGAATTTATTCAGGTGAACATTTTGCACCGATATATACATTTTTTATTTTTCCAGAAACTCGAGAGATGTCGACAATGATGGTGGAAAAATATTCGCCATATTTCCTTCAGCATAAATACCATGTGTATCTAGTGTAACCATGGCATGATCGACCATCTCACTCAAAGTATATCTAAAGTCGTCAAGTTTGATCCTAACAAGTTCTAGGAGGAAGTAAGAGTGATGACCCATGTCGTCCCATGTCCTATCAGGACCATTCATGGCCTCTAAGATGGCTTCATCTGAAGGTAAAGTATCATCAAGGCATTCATGTGAACAATACGATTGGGTAGCCCATCCATGCTTGAGAACAGGATCCTCCTCGTCCATTTGTGAGGAGACAGGATCTGGGTGATCAGCAGTGTTAAGAACAACCTGATACGCAACCTATGTTGCTGACAATGGAATTTCCATCCCAGTGTATGATTGACCTTTTCCTGATAGATTCAAGGAAGGTAGGGTCCAAGGGTCGTTGAAATATGAAGTATGAAAAGGAACTAACCTCGATGGCAATGAAGACTCACTAGAAATGGTATAAATGTGATGAATTGATGTCGTGAAATCAAAGGTACCCATAAGAGAGGAAGACATTATGACACAAATATCCTCAGTTGTCACTGATAATTTTCGATCACTGGGATCGAAGGTCCAACTGATGCACTAGGATTGGCGTGTGTAAAGGACAATTGATCTATCATCACTATTTTCCCCTCGTGATGAAAACATAAAGTGCAGAAAATAGACAACATGACTGCAGTCATGGCATAAGTCCAATTATGCCCTAGTAATAAATTATAGTCAAGGAGCGCATCAACCACCTCGACATCAACCTCCACTCTCTTTCCACCTAACTAGACCAAAAAAGAGGAAATAATTTTGTGGGGTCGAAAACAACAACCATCAAATGCAGTCAACATAGTCATAGATTGAGAGAGAGTTGGAGAACCAATGGTTTTCCAACAGGTTAGGGACATCACGCATGTTGCAGCACCTTCATCAATAACAGTGCATTTGATGGTATACTTCACATAATCCACATGGATTTGAAAGGCCATGTGGTAAGGAAAGCGAGGTTAAACATCTGTGATTTCAAACTTGATAACCTTTGAGCCACACAGGTCTAGAGCTCCTAACGTAGATAACAGGGTGTTCCTCTGTGAAGAACACATCTAGAGCACCTCTAAAGCCGACATCGCACAAGGGGTTTGGCCCAGATCTTCGACAATAGAATCATTCTGGGAAGCTCTAGCATTAGGATTGTGGATAGATCTTTTAGTTACTCCTTTTGAAATACAAGGCAGAGGCTCTGTCTTTCCAATTTGCAAAGGTGTTTCCGAAGGAGGGGGAGACTCTGGACCTAGAATATTCTGTGAAGAACCGTAATCACAAGATCGAGCGGCCACATTAATCTATGATTTGACCATATTAACACATATACGGTCAACTTCACGTGTCGATGGGTTTTGATTCCTGCCCAACTCATTTCCAGTATTAGAGGAGCTCGAAGCCAAGTGTTGATTATGCAGAAATGGATTAGTCATCACAGCAGACGGTTGAGATAAGAGCCTCAAGGATTCCTCAAGTCTGGGGCATAGGTGGGTAAGGTGATCATATTTACAAAGTTTACAAGGAAGCTTCACCTTCCACTTTTCTTTCTTTCCCCCGCTAGCATTAATGTTTAATTTATCATTTCTAGCGTTGTCCTTGGTTTTTTTATCATTTCTCCCACCCTTACAATTACCTCGTCCTTTCTTTATATTCTCTCCTGATTGTTGGTCACAATTTGGGTTGGTCGATGAGTGTACAGAATGCACACCGTCGAATTAGTGGGAGTGGAGGATGCAGGCAAAGATGGTCCTACTACATACTATCTTAGAGACAACTCTTTCAATGGGTTCGTCACCAAGTCTGTAGATTTAGCATTCATGGAGCCTATAATTCCATCAGCATGAGGCCCAGCCTTTTGTCTCAGGTCATAATTTGACCTCAGTGCATCAGGAATAATTTCATACAACATCATAGACTGGGAATATATGAGATCCAGTTGTTGGGCTTTGAAAATGGCTTCCTCTTCGGATGTTACCCTGGATGTAGAGACATCCTTCAAAATATAAGGCAATAGGAATTTAAGGGACCACTCCAATAGAAACTTTGGAGGAATGTAGGATTTAATCAACCTCTTCCATCTATGCCACTCTTGGATATGGTCTGAGATATGTGTGGCCTTTTCCTAGCGGAGGGCCGACAAAAGTTCTATGTCGGCATCGTAATGAACCGGTAACTGGAAATGGTTGATAAAGAATAAAGCCATCTTATTAAAATTTTTGTATGTCCCCCCTATTATCTTGATGTACCATTTCACTACAACCCCGTGAGGGTGCATTGAAACAATCTCAAATGAATAGAGTCATAATTACGAGAATAGGACAAGCACCAAAGATGAAAAGTAGTGACATGATCACCTAGATCCTCACCAGTCTTTCCCTCGAATTTCGGAATGTCCAAAGAAATCTTAGTGGGGACGAGGGGCCATGATGGGTCGTGACGCACCGGATCATTCATTAATCTTGACAAATCTAGCAAATTAAGTGTGGCCAAAAAAGGGAGGTAGGGTTGCGGTATCTAATCCCATGCTCCTAGGAAATATTTATGTTGAGGGATTTTAGCCCATCCAAGGTTTTGGTATGCACCATGGCCCTATCTGGGAGGGTAATATCCTCCTCCAAATCAGTTCATAAGAGGTTGTGTGGGCATCATACTTGTAGGATTAGCATAATGAGGATTATAAACACTGCCCCTAGTTAGAGGAGCTCTAGGTTGGGGTTGCCCATAGTATAAAACTGACCTCCTCTGGGTGGAAATCCAGATGATAGAGGTGGATTCGTCATACCAAATATATTAGTTGGAATCGGTGTGGAGGAAGGCGGAAAGGATGGAACATAGGAAAAATATTTTCCACTCAGTTGAGTACTCCATCCGGGAGCATTGAGACCAGGATTAGACCTGAAAGAAAATGGAGGTTGACTCCCAACCATAGGATTCATTTAGTGAATTTGACTTCCACCAAATGAGAGAGGAGTATGTGGAGGGGCCATGCCCCCAGGTCTAATGCTAGGATTTTCATTATTCGTTAGAATGGAGGATGAAATTTGCAATGTCATATTTATCATACCAAAAGAGAAAGGGTTAGAGACTGAAGGTATGGACTGAGAATTGTATCCAGGAGAAACAAAAAGAGACCCAAAAGGATTTGTTACTATGCATTGAGTAGCAACCATATTCTAGATAGGAGTAATGACGGGAACCTCTGGTGTTATAACCATCACGACTGAAGGAGTCAAAGGAACCCCATTAACTATAGTAGGCATAAGAGTCAAGGGACTATCCATGTCTTTCGTTCCTGACTCAATACTCATACTTGTATAATCACAAGTCTGGTAGGTAGAGGTGTGTGTACCACATTTTGTAACTTTGCGCCTCTTAGAAAGAAAATACTCAATATGCAGTGGTAACTTCAACAAATGGCAGGACCTGTAGGGAAGTTGGTCTGACTCTATGATGACTCAAGACTCGAGATATAAAAACAAAATCCTAGGGACAACTAACAATCAGAGAGCACACCAAAATAAACAAAAAGGCCAAATGCACACAAATAGGATATAGCAACTTAAAAGGGGCCTCCCTCACTAAAGTAGGTATGCCTCACCCAAGAGGGGCCTGAGACTCCCTTCAAAATATTGAAGGTATCATAATCAGTTATAAGGGACCTCATGGGATTAACAACACAGTCAGTCAGATCCCCCCGGAGAGGTAATCCTCCATAAATTTTGTGTGTGTAAATGTGTTGAATCTGCACAGAATAGATCTAGCTAAACAATGATACACACATTTGCAAAGAGAATAGAAGAAAGAAGAAGAAGGAGAGAAAGAATGGAAGAATTCTCATTAACCATATTCAACACTCAAAGAGTGAATAATTTATAATAGATATAGGATACATGAGTAAATAATGAGCCATAGTGGTGGTCTAGAGTGATCTAGACACACACCAGTAGTTACGGGAGTGAACTGCCACCTAGTCTAGTCTCTCAGGCAATTATGGGAGTGAACTGCCACCTAGCTGAGTTAACTAGTTTTCAGTTAACTGACTGAACAAAGAGTAGTGAGTTGGTGATGATCCCAATGTTGCATGGTGACAAAACCAATGCAACATCTTGTTAATATTATGGTATCTTCGGGAGGTATGAACCTCTATGATGACCTATGACGAGACTAGAATCCTCCGGAAGGAAGCAAAGAATTGAAGGAAACCCTAGACAGGTTGTTGGCTGAACAAATATATTTATATTGAATTTATTGATTCCCAGAAGAAGAATTCAGCCCAGTTAGACTATCTAGGTCGGCCCCAGTTATATTGGCCAGTCCACTATAAATACAGGGTGCCAGTTTCATTATTTGTCATCTTAGCAGTTGCAGTGAGAGCAATATCTGCGCAAGAAGTTGCAGGCAGCAGCAGTTTGGTGCGCAAGTTTTCTGGGAGAGCTGGGAAAGTGGTGCGCTAGCTTTTGGGTGGGATTATCTATTCAGTTTAGTTTCTATTCTTTTTCTTGGTGCATTTAGCCTCTCTTGGCTATTGATTGCAGCCAGAATTCTCTTCTCGGTCAAGGTCAAGGTGCTTGGAGGGTGTCTTAAGGCTTGTGTTTGGGTGACGAGGGTATCATCAATGGTTAAATGAGAACAATCCTCTATATTCTAACAGGTTATGGGCCCACACCCCCTTCAGTCAGCCTAAAACGCTGGAAGGAAACATAACCACTAGGTATTGAGCTCATTGAGGAACTACCACTATGGTTACTAGCAGGAGCAGCTTCCAAAGAACTGCAGCTAGGGTTACTAGCAATAGCAGTTGCAGAAACCCTAATTCTCAGATCCGGTACCTTGTGATGGAGCATCTTGCTCAAGGAGAAGATATCCAGATGCACCCTAACTCAGTGCACCTATTGACTTTCTCAGAAGAGAGAAAAGACGCAGTTGAAGTTTTGGATCAAGGCATGACCAGTTATCAATCAACCGAAGACATGTGCGAAACAATCAGTCTCTTACATTACTCAGCACTTACCGAGACAATTGAAGATGATATGTGGATAATCAACAGCGGAGATTCCAAGCACATGAAAGGAGATCAAGCTAGACTCTCAGATCTAAATGAGAGAAAGAAATCATACAAAGTGGAGCTTGGAGACAAAAGCACCTACCCCGTCGAAGGATTTGGACATGCCTCCATCAAATTGGAATCAGGTAATCATGTTCACTTAAGAAATGTTCTATATGTACCTGGTTTAGAAAAGAATATTGTATCAATATCATGTTTAGAAGACAAAGGAAACAGAATAGCCTTCATAGATGAAAAGGTGTTATCATGGCATAAATATTCCAGCATAGAAGATGCTAGGGTTATTGGAAGACGTGAAGGGAATCTATATAGACTACTAGAACAAAATGAAGAAGCCCTAGTACACGATGAAGTCAACCCTAATGAGCTTTTGCATAGAAGGTACGCTCATATCAATTATCAAGCATTACCTTTCCTCAGGAAGATGGTTGAAGGGATACCAGAATTGAAGTCTACACATGAAGGAATTTGCAAGGGATGTGCCGTTGGGAAGAACATTAAGAAACCATTCCCAAGCAGCAACAATAGATCTAAGGAAACCCTAGATCTAATACACTCAGATGTTTGCGGTCCAATGCCAATAAAATATTTAGGAGGAGCTCTCTACTACTTAAATTTCATAGATGACTATTCAAGGAAGACGTGGCTATACCTATTGAAGTCAAAATATGAAGTATTCAGCAAGTTCCAAGAATTCAAGGTAGAAATAGAAAACCTTACGAACAAGAAGATCAAGACATTAAGAACAGATAATGGAGGCGAATACACCTCAAGGGAGTTCGTTGCATTCTGCAAATCAGCAGGGATTAGGAGGGAGCTAACTGTTCCTCATAATCCTCAACAAAACAGTGTAGTAGAAAGGAAGAACAGATCTATCGAAGAAACAGTAAAAGCCTTATTGAATGATCAATATCTATCCATGTTTCTATGGGGAGAAGTAGCAATGACAACAATATACGTGCAGAACAGAATCCCTCATCACATATTGAAGGACATGACACCAGAAGAAGCATTCTCAGGTAAGAAACCTAACGTAGAAAACTTAAGAATATTTGGATGTCAAGTTTATTCTCATATTCCCAAAGATAAATGAAATAAACTAGAACCCTCAGGAAAGAAGGGGATATTTGTAGGATATAGTGATTCATCCAAAGCCTACAGAATATATGTTCTAGATCAACACAAGATAGAAGTAAGCAGAGACGTAACATTCAATGAAAGAATGGCCTTTAGAAAATCTATTGAAGAAACTATAGAAGAAGAAGAAACTGAAGAACTAAATGAAGAAAACACAGAAGGTGAAAATAAGGAAAAGGATCAACCTATGGAGATATGTGAGAACGTTGATCCAAATAATGTACCAAAGAACAAGAAAAGACCAGCTTGGCTTGAAGCCACCTTACAAGACACAGAAAGAATCAAGGTTCCAGAAGGAACATCTAGGAAGACTAAAAGACTGAAAAGATTCTCAAGTTATGCAGCATACATGACAAAGCTTCTAGAGGAAGAACCTACTACATTTGAAGAAGCAGTTAATAAGGAACAATGGAAAGAAGATATGGTGGAAGAACATCTGTCCATTATGAGAAATGAAGTATGGGAAATTGTACCCAGACCTAAAGAGAAATCAATTGTAACTTCAAAATGGGTATACAAGATCAAACATGCAACATACGGAAGCATGGATAAATATAAGGCAATATTTGTGGCCAGAGGGTTCTCCCAGAAGGAGGGAGAAGACTATGACGAAACCTTTGCTCTGGTGGCAAGGTATACTTCCATCAGAACTATCATATCTCTTGCCTCTTCCATGGGATGGAATCTACACTAGATGGATGTAAAGACGGCCTTTCTCAACGGATCTATTGAAGAAGAAGTATACATTGAACAACCTCAAGGATTTGAGGTACATTCCAAAGACACTCATGTTTGCAGACTAAAGAAAGCTCTATATGAACTCAAGCAAGCTCCAAGGGCTTGGTATGCCAGGATGGATAGTTATCTAACCAGACTTGGTTTTTCCAAGAGTCATGCGGATCCAAACCTTTACTACAAAGTCGTGAACAATGCACCTGTAATTATACTGTTATATGTTGATGATCTATTCATAACAGGTTAAGAATCTCCAATCATTCAGTGCAAGAAGGATTTAGCCTCTGAGTTTGATATGAAAGATCTAGGTCTCATGCACTATTACTTAGGACTAGAAGTATGGCAGAAGCATGGTGAAGTATTCCTTGGACAAGGAAAATATGCAATAAAGATCCTTCAGAAGTTTGGAATGATGGACTACAAGTCCATGGACACTCCTATGAATGCGGATATAAGAAAAGTGAAAGTCCCATATTCCAATCCAGTAGATCCATCTCTATATCGACAGCTAATTGGATCATTGATGTATTTGGTAAATACTCGACCAGATATTTTCTTTGTTGTAAATACATTAAGTCAGTTCCAGGTGGAACCAAGACAAGAGCATTGGATAGCTGCAAAGCATGTCTTAAGATATATTTGTGGGACAATAAACTATGGTTTAAGATATACCGCATCCAGTGACATTCAACTTCATAGATTCACAGACTCTGATTGGGCAGGAAGTGCAGAAGATAGAAAGAGTACTTTAGGTATGTGTTTCAGCTTGGGCTCCGCTATGATATCTTGGAGCAGCAGGAAGCAGAAGTCTGTCGCACTT
>JZKD02S2121264.1:302304-314710 GCA_000966675.3 Picea glauca
TTGTTTATTTATTACTGCTCATTATTGGATAATAATTCTACATTGATATAACATTTGAAGAAAAAGGATTATAATTATGTTATTACTGATTCACCCCCCTCTCAGTAATCCAACATGATTGACATCATTGTAGTGGATATCCCAGAAGCTTACAGGTTATTATTAAGCCAAGATTGGTCTGAAAAGTTAAACGGATACTTTAGTACAAACTGGGCTCACCTTTGGTTTCCATTAAAGGGGCACAAAAATATGATCAGGATTGATAGGGAAAAATATCTTAAACATACAGTTACTGATCTAGAAACCCTAAACAAACCCTCATCGGTAGATTTCCCTATTCTAGGTAATTATTCATGTGATTCCTACTTCAGGAACTTTTCCCCTCTCTCATCTGATGTCCCTCTTACTCAAAAATACAAAACGATTTTTCAAGAGGAATTGTCGGTTGTGGTGGAAGAAACTTTCTTTTGCCAAGAACCTGCGTTGGAAACCATAGCTCTAACGGGAAGAAAAGAGGAAAGTAATAAGAAATAGGAAGATGGTACAGTTTTCCCACAAGTTTGGACCCTATATTTTGATGGAT
Organism: Picea glauca; assembly: GCA_000966675.3. Lineage (NCBI taxonomy): Eukaryota > Viridiplantae > Streptophyta > Pinopsida > Pinales > Pinaceae > Picea > Picea glauca. The sequence goes on from JZKD02S2121264.1 coordinate 302,888, forward strand.
CTAAATCACAAGAAGGGTCAGGAGCAAGGTGTATCCTCATCAATCCAAAAATCACAAGACATTTCCTTTCCTGTAGACTATAATTCGAATGCACAAATAACATTGTCAAGTATGAAGCTCTAGTACAGGGGCTAAATAAATCTCTAGACTTAAATGTCAAAGAATTGAAGGTTTTTGGAGATTCTGAAATCATTATCAGATAGATAAGGAATACTATACATTGCAACTCTCCACACCTAAAGAATTACCAACAAGAAGTACACAAGCTCATAGAGCATTTTGAAGCTTTCAACATTACAGTGATTCCCAGAGAAAAAAACACCTTTGATGATTCTCTGGCTACCACTACTTCAAGGTTTTCACCTCTAGAAGATTATGAAGCCTCCCAGTTTACTGTGGAATTGCTCTACAAACCATCGGTGACCAAAAATATTTCTAATTGGAAGGTCTTTGAAGGAGATGAACAAATCATAAATTTTTTGACTAACCAAGATAATTTCAAGGACTTGGCTATTGATCATGAAGTATTCCAAGAAAAATCAATGGAAACCAACCCTGATATAAATCATTCGATCGACAAATCAAAGTCTCACATGAAACTGAATGGGATAGCCAACTTAGAAAACCTTTTTGACCTTAAAGAGAGATTTAAGGGGTCAAAAAATGCGAAGACCGGTAGTTCCTATCCCATGCATGAAACCATAAATATCGGAACCCCGGCCAACCCAAAAAATGTAAACCTCGGTAAGATGATATCTAAATAAGAAATAAAGGCCTACCTCAAACTTTTCAAACAATATCAGGATGTATTTGCGTGGTCTTACCGAGATCTGAAAAATTATGATACCCGTATCATTCAACACACAATCCCTTTAAATCCTAAAGTAAAAACCTTCCAACAAAAGATCTGGAAGTATCATTGTTCCCTAGATCCTCTCATGTGTCAGGAGTTAAAGAAACTGTTAGATTCCAAAATTATTTTTTAGGTTAGGCACTCTGCATGGGTAGCAAATTTGGTTCTTGTAAGGAAAAAGTCTTGGGAGATTCGCCTATGCATATATTTCAGAACCCTCAACAGAGCTTCAGAAAAAGACAACTACCCAGTCCCGCCAATGGAGCAACTCTTGCAGATCGTATCTGTCTCTGAGATTTTCTTTTTACTGGATGGTTTCTCAAGTTACAACCAGGTTCTAGTTTTAGAGGAAGATCACTTAAAAACTACCTTCTGAACCAACTGGGGAAATTTTTCTTATAAACACATGCCCTTTGGGTTAATCAATGCAGGAGAAACCTTTTAGAGGGCTATGGATGTGGAATTTTTGGGACTAATCAACAAGTGTGTAGTAGTGTACTTGGACGACGTGAATGTGTATTCAAAGAACAGAGAAGATCACATCCAACACTTAACCCGGATTTTCGAAAGGTGTAGGAAATATGGAATATCCTTAAACCCTAAGAAAACTATTTTTAGTGTCGAGGAAGGCAAGTTGTTAGGCCACATCATATCTCAAGTAGGAATTCACATAGACCCAGAAAGAATTAAGGCTATATCTCATCTTCCATTGCCGCACAACAAGAAGGCTATGCAGTCATTCTTTGGGAAAAATCAATTTTGTGAGGAAGTTCACTCTTGATTTCACAGAAACTATCAAACCCCTACAAAAAATGATTCGTAAGGATGTTGATTTTAAGTGGGATGATGAACAAAAGGAGGATTTAAACAATATTAAGACTGTGATATCTCAAGCTCCAGTGTTGCGAAGCCCTAATTTTAGTAGAGATTTTTTCCTATATACTTTCACCTCCGACCAATTGTTAGTTGCAATATTGACTCAGGAGGATGATGAAAACAACGAGGCTCTTGTGTCATTCTTGAGAACTAATATCCAAGGAGCTGAACTAAATTACTTTACCATCGAAAAGAAGGCTTACATGGTTTACAAAGTGGTGAAGCATTTCATATCTTACATCCTAAAGAATCACACCAAATTAATCATGTCTCACCCTACAGTATGATCCCTATTTACTCAACAGGAGATGGGGGGAAAAAGAGGAAATTGGAGGGTAGTAGTTCAAGAATTTGATCTAGATTTAAAAATTGTTAAACTAGTTAAAGGACAAGGGTTATGTAAACTGGTAGCTGAAGCTCAAGATCAATTAAATGAAGACCTCAGATAGGAGAATGAAATGGAATTGTGGTGTGGTGAAGCGTCATACATTTCCCCAGGACAAAATTCTTGGTATGATAAACTGACTTATCTTCTATGCCATGGGACTTGTCAAGAAAAACTCAACCCTAGGGAAAGGAGAGATCTCAGGTTAAAATATGCACAATATCACCTCATAAATTCGATACTCTTCCAGGTTAATTATGATGGAGTACTTATGAGATGTATCTAACGTGAAGATGTAGATAAAGTTCTAAAAGAGCTCCACGATGGCCCTACTGGTGGACACTTTGCAAGAGACACCATCACTCATAAGATATTGAGAGCCAGCTATTATTGGCCCATTTTGTTCAAAGACGCTCACACATACACCCAAAACTCTAAAACTTCTCAAATAAGCACTGGGAGAGAAAAGAGAGCAGTGGTCCCACTCCAACCGGTGATCATTTCTAGGCCTTTTGAGCAATGGGGGTTAGATATCATAGGAGATATTATACCAAGATCCTAACAAGAACACAAGTACATACTTACTTCCACCAATTATTTCATGAAATGGGAAGAGGCCATTCCCCTGACTCGTGTAAATGAGAAGGCGGTAATCCAATTCATAGAACAACAATTAATCACAAGGTTATGCATCCCTTATGTTCTTATTTTTGATAATGCAGCTTACTTTTCTTCCACCTTATTAACATATTTTTCCCTGGACAAAGGAATCATAATTAGATACTCTGCAAATTATTATCCACAAGGAAACGGAGTGGAAGAATCAACTAATAAGAACCTGATGAGGATATTGAAGAAAACAGTTGCAGACAACCAGAGGAATTGGCATAATCTACTCCATAACGCTTTATGGGATGACAGAGTCACACCCAAGGAATCTATAGGGAATTCCCCGTACTTTCTAGTATACGGACAGGAATCCATCCTCCCGAACGGACTATATATTCCATCTATTCAACTTGCTCAGGAGTCCAGAGGGCATCCCTCATGAACCTTACAAGAAAGAATTGACACGCTGCTCATGTTAGAAGAAGAAAGGGAGAAATCTAAATCAAAACTCATAGCCCACCAGTAGATAGTTAAAAGATGGTTTGACAAGCATTAGGCTAAAGAGAAGAATTTTGAAGTAGTAGACTTAGTCCTAAAATGGGACAGAGCAAACGAGCCTAAAGGAAAACATTCTAAGTTTTAGAATCTATGGTGACCTTTCTATGTGGCTGAGAAGATTGGGTTAGGCATGTATCAACTATAGAATCTGAGGGAAGAATTTGACACTCTCCCAGTAAATGGCCAAGCCCTTAAACAATATTTTCATTAATCAAAAAAAAAAAGTATTAATTTTGTTTATTTTTTCTTTTGATGCATCGATTTATCTTTTGCATTTGTTACCTTTTGTTTTGTCTTTCACAATCATCCTTCTGAGATTTTAAAAGATTGTGTTTAGCAAGACAATGGTTGACCTCAAATCACATGACATAGAGAACTCTCTTCCTAACTCGTCTCTCACATATAAACACAAGAAACGATGGGGAACCTGCGGATGTTTCAAGGGATTTTCCATCTAACCTGCACAGAGGAACAAATTTGGAGAAATGAGGAAGTGTCTACTTAGTGGTCCGGTAAAACCTTAAGGGAAAGACAGAAATCTGGAATGGACTACATGCACCTCAACGACATAGCTAGTAAGTATCACCTTAACCATCTAATCTTGTAAATAATATATGTCCTCCTCTCTTGCTCGTTCAGGGCATTCTGTGGAAATAAAAGTCAAGTATATCAAATGAGCACACAGTAGGAGACGATATGCAGATATCTTCGTCAGGGCTATGGACACTCGCTAGTAGCGGAGAAAGGTTTGTGAAGTAAGGGTGATTCTGTCAAGGCTATGGACGCTCATTGGCAGTGGAGCAAGACTGTAGCAAATGAATGAAGGAAACAAAAGTGCCTAGTGCATGTGAATGCTTTACTAGACTCTTTTCAAAAGAAGGCATGAGTCAAGGTAACAGGAAAAGAAGGTGGAATAAAGGTTTAAAAAACCCACAAGCAGATTCAGATGCATCAACTGGGAAAATTCCAAACGCAATAGTAAAATAAGCTCTGATGAAAACCAGTTAAGTTCCTAATCATTTTTTTCTGCGTCAGCCAAGCCCGAGGAAGGAACATAGATTTTGATTTCGTCCAGTAAATCGCCATTTGTTTAGAACTCAACACACCCTAAAATGCCTATGTCAAATTTTACTTTTGGGGTACCACTTGATCTTTTGCAAAATTGTTGCCTTTTCTTATCATCTTTTGACTTCATTATGAAAAATGTTGCCTTTGCTTATCATCTTGACTCTCATTAAGTCTTTCAAAGTTTGCTTGAATCTATGAAAACTCATGACTTAAAAGGATTAACTTTTAAATAAAGAATCAACAGCCAAAACATTTCACCCGATTTGCTCAAATTCTTCATAGGAAGGAATTAAAAGATGAAAGAAAACCACTCGAAAAAACAACAGTCACAGAGAGACGATCTTCACCAACATCAGAAAAAGGAAGTTTTCTTTCGCAACAAGCATCACACAAGGATATCGCCGACAATCAGTCCCCTTCGGACTTGGTGAAAGGTGAAAAGAGTAAACGTTAACGAAGAAAGAAATGATATTGTTGATGGTCGATACTCAATGTGCTTAGTGAAATGGAGAAGACCATGATGAACGTTTGGACCACGCTAAAAGTTTTTCTCTGATCGTCGACTTCCGAAATGTTTCGAAATCAGGATTTTTGAGGACACTAACCCAAAGGAAAATACGCGATATTTTTATCCCCGATTGCTGATACCCGACACCTTTTTCAGCATCAGTGATCCCAGGTTTATTTTAAGAATGTACCACTAGAGGAAAGTCCCGACTCCAACTAATACTCATGAGTTAAGTCATCGGTCTCCATTGCCACATGTCCTAAGCCAGTCTCACCAGGTCAGTGTCGTATGATGAAATCAATCAGCATCAGAGGTTTTTCATAGAAGGATATCAATGAAAACACCAATAACACATTGCCGATCCCCCGAGCCGCCCATTAGGAAAGCGACATGATGGGACATTTTAGCACTAGATACGTTTAGATCCAGAGCATTTAAGGGACTAATTAATTCAAAATATCGCATTAGTTGCTAATTCGTGTGTGAATCAAAAGGACTGTTTGAATTTACCGATATAACACATCACCCTCTGTGCTTCCTCCGTCAACCCACGATGAATTAAATTGTAGAGATTCAACAGTAGATTTGGTTCAAATTTCACTCATCACCTGAATTAATTGGCTGATACGACCGGTAAGTTTTCCCCGTTTAAATTATCTTGGACCATTGTAAGCAAGACCATTCTATGCATAAAAGAGTTTCAGAGCATCTAGAAAAACAAGATGAGTAATTTAAAAGCTTCCAAGACCCCCGTGAGTATCGAAATACAAAGTTTAGCAAGTGTTACAGGTATTTACCAGTCTGGATTTTTGTGTTTTCACTTGATATATACATTTTTATCCAATTTCACTATGTACATCGGCCCTAAAGGATTGTTTCGATTGCAGGAATGATGCCTCCAAGAAAACCAACCACCAGGTGATCATCGAGCGCGCCCAAGCTGAAAGAACTAGAGGTAGGAGAAGGATCGTCCCCAGGGCCAGCAAAACAATTAGAATTTGCTCCAAGGCTGAAACCAGTCATCAAGACATCTACCAAGAAGTTTTTCACTCAACCTTCAACCTTTTAAGACACAGAGGAAAACACAAGCAGCAAGGTGGTACTCCCACATTGGGGAGAAATCTTTAAGAAAATCAGTCGGGAAGAATTCTCAAAATATATCTCGCACAGTGACTCCAACATGAGAAAGCTCGACGATGAAGTCTTTCCAAATATATGATAGTCGTACCTACACATGGTAGTGAGCAGAACCCCGGTGTTTCCCTGTATAGAACTGTTTCAATGGCTCATCGACCACATGGACACACAAAAGTGCCTGATCAATGACGACAATAGCGAGTGTGTCAGTTTTTCCTTCTGGTGGAGGTGCAGAATTATTACAAGCTCAGAGACCCAGAAGAATGACTAAACACAGATTTTGTTGTCAACTTTTATGAGTGCCATGACACTGACCAGGTGATCACTTCGTGGTGGAGAGAGGATAAAATGTATGCCAATCGAACCTCTGGCTGGTACCAAACGACCAACTTAAGGGAGTCGTATATCTATCTAATGACCCTCATATGTCAATTGTATGGGGAGAAATATTGTTCAAGGTTTTCAGAGGCTTGGATGCCTCTATCTTACACTATAGCTATTTTTGGAAGAGGTTTTAACTGGAGTGCCATCATTTCAAAGCAGCTGATCATTTCCATTCAATAGGATCATATGCTAAAGGAAGGAGAGACTCCACCCTTCTACATGGCTTCTTATTTATTGCACGTCATCTGCATTAGAAATGCCTTTGTCAGAATGAAATTGGGCTGGCACGTCTGAGAACTCCTGGTCCATGTATATTTCAGCATATTATGGGAAAATAGGTACAAAAAATCCTACTCCCTCATCTGCGATGAATTCATCACACAAATTCATTTCATTCTTTTCAATAAAAAATGTCCAAGACTATCAGTTGTGGCCAAAAAGATGATATCAAAGATTGGACACTGGTATCTGGATGAGCGTGATACCTATATCAGGGTTTTCAAAGCCACCATAGCACCACACCTTTTACCCGTGCATGTTCCTGATCAACTAGTGGTAGGAGAGATATGCTACCCAACTATCCTACAATGTTGCAATTTTACCCTGGTGAAAGACAAGAAACGAGCATTTATACCTTATGGGTTCCATATAGGTTTCTAGATGTTAAAAGACACCACCCAATCTAAGCAAGAAGGACTGAGTCAATTAGAGTTTTGATTCTAGACTGGCCTTTTTCACAAACATGACCCAAGAGGTCTAGTCTTGAAACATGCATCCCAAGTATCGTCCTACTAGCCATATGCCCACGACAAGTTTGAATATGAGGTCTTCATGGAAAATGATCAGGATTGCGATGAAGTTGTTGCAAGGATGGTTGACCCAAAGATGACCAGGTTCAGATCCATGATCATGGATGAACAAATGGTGATCCTACAACAATCATGTCAAGAGGCCCTCAGGGATAGAGAAGAAATGATAGCGATTGAAGCAGCAGAGACTCCCCAGGTCACCCCGGTGCAAGATAGAGGTCTACCCATGGTTTAGTACATACGGAAGAGGGGGTTACTCATGTTAGAACATACACAATGAATGATTGACCAGCTACAAGATGACCCAGACGTCATAAATATGCCAAGGTTCCATGTCGACAACCCGAATGAGAGCCAGACGGGACCAAGTGGCCCTGAATTCATAGAACTTGAAGAGATTACTATGTTAGAGGACCCTGAATGCACAATTCCACCGACCGGATCACCAACAAGTGTTTTGGCTCAGCCAAGGACCGTTGAAGCATCACAAAGGACCGATGCGTCAAACCCCTTAAGTGAGCTAATAAAGATATATGACGATGATGAGAGCCTAGAGGTATCTCTTGTGACCCCTGTGCATATCAAAGAGGAAAAGGGACCTGAGAAGACATCTTCCCTTGTTCCCAACACTCAAACTTAGGGGCGTCCACATCACGAATCAGAAATTGAAAGTGTCTTAGACACTCAGCTTCCCAATGCAACAAAGAACCAAGAAGACAGTCTGAAGGGAGAGCCAAGTTCGGACGAGCCAAAGGAAGGATCCTTGTAGCAAGAAATCGTCATCTCAAAGGCCTCTATTTCAATCAATACTCAAACCCCCGATGAGCGACAGACAGAAGTCGGGCCTTCGGAGCACAACGAGGAAGTTCAAAAACCTAATCTTGAACACGTGTATACCACTCAATCATATTGTGTATATCCAATGATCATATTGTGGACATACATGTCAAGGGCACTCGACATCAAAGGATCCATCTTTATCGAGTCGTCAAAGTAGGGCAGCTCCTGCACCAAGGTAAGTGGCTCACCCGGGGCCAAATTCAATAGAAATTTCCTCATCTGATGGGGGAACTCAATGAAATGGAGACCATTGCTTCCTAAGGAGGGAGGATTTATCCAGGTGGATATCATTGGCCACCCACCTTTTCCAACTGGCTCAAAAACATTTTCTGGCAATTTTGGTAATTTACTATTTTTAGCAGTTTTTCACTTCTGGAGCCGTTTTGAGGCCCTAAATGATGTTTTTTGGAAAACAAGTTGCAATATGAGTTAACCTTATATATTTACCCCAAAATGAATCTCTTTGATGATATCTTTCCATCGGGCTATCATGCGCCTAAAACGGAGATCATATGCAAAAGTTATGACCCCAAGAAGTTGATGTACTAACTTACCCAAATGGGCCCCACATGACTTTTGGCGCTTCATCTCCTAGGGTTAGGTTTTTGGATGTCTAGGGTTTTTGGCATTTCTATTTATTGTAAAAAGTCCTTCATAGCCTCATTTTAATCATCTTCTTGCGAATGAGCGCAGCTGTCACATCTCTTCTCAGAGATAACCTGCCACCATTCCAGCAAGCTTGTTTTCGCTGCATTTTATAGTTTCATCTTATTTCCTTATTGAATAGAAAACCAATTTTACTATATCTATGTTATTTTTTGTTAAGAACCTATTAATAATCTATATTCATTTCGTTCTGCTCATAAATCCATATCAGTGGTATCAGAGCAATCTGCTCCTTGTCGTCTTAATGCATGTCCCCAACGAGGTCGGAATACAAAGAGTTGGGTCTGGAGCTTGTTTCTCTTGAGGAAAAAATCTCTCGCACACCCAAGAGACCTCTCATGGAAGGAGAAAATAAATATGATGGGATAGGATATCCTTTCAAACTATTGATTGAGGAATCCCTCATGCAACATAGGAACGAGATGATGGATAGTTTCGCACAAATCCTTCGACGGCTACCAACAGGCGACACATCTTCTTAGAGCAGAGGTGATACCCCCTTCAAGCTACAAATCCAATATTCCTATATTTGCAGGTAAGATAGATGCAGATGCTATAGACAAGTGGTTGAATATATATTCAAAAGGTTTTTTTCCTTCCATAACTTTTCAAATAGAGAAAAGATTACTTTTGTGCTCCTCAAAGTTGTTCCCCATGTCAAAGATTGGTCGAAAACTTTCTATGAGCAAAAGGAAACAGAGGAAACCTCATTATTTATAATCATAGCCACCTAGGAATCCTTCAGGGATGCTATTAAGGAACAATACTACCTTTTCAAAAGTTATGACGACTTGTATACCAAATGGACCACACTGTGGCAAGAAAGAGACCAAGCAGTGCCATATTTCACAAATATCTTCCATACCTTGCGCACCAAGTTGGGTATCGAAGATTCAGAGTGACATCTGGTGCTCAAGTATCACAGTGCTCTACATAGATACATACAAACTGAAATGTAATTTCTAGACATCTCATCCTTGGGTGCGGCCTACCGATATGTCATAAAAATCGAGCAAAAGCTCAAACAAAAGATGCAAAAATTTGGGCCTAGGAACCCCGCACAATAAAATCCAAGAAAGGGCAGCCCCAACCCACAGAAAAAAGGATAGAGCAAATATGGATAGTATCAGGACAACCAATACAATCCATAAGCAAAGAAGGACACTGAAAAGACAAAGAAAGATACTGGGAAGTGGTGCAACTTCCATAAGAGCCCTTGGCATAACATTGTTGATTGCCGCTCAAAGCAGTAATTGGTGGTCGAAGTGAAAGCCTCTAAATTAGATACAGGTTCTGACTCTGAGCCAGAACAAGAAAAAGGAATATGGATCATTGGCACAGAACCGAGTGCCACCATTGCGACCACCAAGCTCCAGCCTGGTGAACCGGACGAGCCAGAAGAAGGAGAGTGCATCTTCCATTCACATATGTGGGTAAAAGGCACCCCGCTGCACTTCATCATTGGTAGCGGTAGCTAGAATAACCTCATCCCAGTAGAGGTCGTCAAACTTTTGGCCCTACTAATACTGCCACACCCACAACCCTACACCATTGGATGGCTACGCCAAGGAAGCGATCTTTGTGTCAACCAACAGTGTCGATTGTCGTATAGCATCAATCCCTTCAAAGACGAGGTATTGTGTGATGCAACTCCTCTCGAAGTTTTTGATGTTATTTTGGGCCAAACTTATTTATGGAAACGTCATGTTGTATATGAGTCTATGCCTCATAGTGTTATTATTACTTTGAACAAGAAATTGTACAGGATACCCGAGGCAATCCCACCTAGTGTTATTTCCTTGATATCTGCTAGGAAATACAGGAAGGTCATCTCTCAAATGGGAAAGTTTGTCTTCTTTGTGATTCTCTCTCAGAATAAGAGAAAGATCACAACCACATCTAGGGTCTCTGTGACCGACCTCTCCACACAGCAAAAGAAAGTAGATAAGGTCATGGAAGAATACTTGGATATCTTCTCTTCACCTACCGGGGTACCTCTGCACTACCAAGTCAAGCACCCCATCGATCTGACCCTGACACACAGTTGCCCAATGGGCTAGTCTATCAATGCTCTCTATTAGAGAATGATGAGATCAAGCGATAGATCCAAGAACTGCTCCACAAGGAGCACATCCGTCCCAGCTCATCACCTTGTGGGAGCCCAATCTTGCTGGTACAGAAGAAAGATTGAAACTGGTGACTCCACATTGATTACCGGGATCTGAATAAAATCACAGTCAAAAACTGGTACCCGATTCCCCGAATTGATGAGCTCCTTAATCAACTCACGGGGGGCAGATACTTCAGTAAGATTCATCTGAAGTCTAGCTACCACCAGATCCTGATAGAACAGACAAATGTATGGAAGACTGCCTTCAATTCAAAGGAAGGCCTTTTTGAATGGTTGGTCATGCCCTTTGGTTTGAAAAATGCTCCAGCCACTTTCATGAGGATGATGGATGATATCCTGCGACCATTCACCAATACTTTTGTAGTGGTGTATCTAGATGACATTCTCATTTACAAAAAGACTTGGGTCAAACACTTGTAGCATATTCAATAGGTTCTGCAAACACTGTGGCAGCACAAGCTATATGCCAACTTGGAAAAATTCTCCTTCGGCATGGACAGGGTCCATTACCTGGGCTACATCATTGATCAGCATGGCATACATGTGGATCCATCCAATATCCAAGTCATTTGTGACTAGCCAGCCCCAACCACGCTCACTAAGCTTCAAAGATTCTTGGGCCTTGCCAATTTCTACTGTAGGTTTTTGTTGGGATTCTCCCATATTGCATGGGCCCTCAGCCAAATAAACAGGGCTAGTGGTAAGGAGAAATTTTTGTGTGGTCGGTCCCAAAAACAAGCATTCGAATATTTGAAGCAACGCTTGTGCTCATCCTCAGTACTTTCACTACCAGACCTGTAGCATCCCTTTGAGATCGAGACAGATTCTTTAGAATATGTATTGGGCATCGTTCTCACTCAACACGGCCACCATGTGGCCTATTTTTATCGGACAAATCGGTAGGTGCGGACACTAACAGATCTCCCTAGATCCACCTGGATCTAGAACAAAACAGGACAGAACATGACGCTTTCCTTAAGTTTTAGATATTGAATTTAC
>JZKD02S2121264.1:334220-358167 GCA_000966675.3 Picea glauca
CATTATTTCCTCTTTTGCTTTCATTTTTCCACATGGATGGCTTTCTTTGACTAAAAATATAAGTTGGAAATCATTTGTAATCACATAAAACTTGCATTGGGACTAGAAGTTGGATAACAATCGCTTAGTATGCTCTTCTCTCACGCTTCCAAGCGACCTTGAGAATCAGAAGAAGATTGTGGGAGAATTTCATCTCCCCTAAAGAAGATTAAAAACCTTTAGGAGAGGACAACATCCCTTCTTAGGACTCCTCTTAGTTTATTTTTTCAAACACATCTTAAGATTGTAACGGGCCCATACATGCCCACATGCTACAAAGATAAGATAGTGTTTAAATTTACTTTCTTAGATTAAATCACTAGGGAAGTTTAAAGGTTTTGTAACGGGCCCATACATGCCCACATGATCACAATATAGGATAGTTTCAAAGATTTTCTTAGATTACATCACACTAGGGAGTTAAAGGAATAGTAAAGGACCCACATGTCCACATGCTAGTTTCCTAGGGACTTTTGAATTACGCAAGGTTGTACCAAATGCACTTAGTTAATTAGGTAATCAACACTTGTAAGGACCAAGTGAAGTCCACATGCAGCAAGGTGACACCTAATTCATTAAAATATTGGCACATTTTCACTCATTCACACACAAAAGTCACTTATCACTCACATAGTTTCTTCTTGAAACATGGAGGTCAAAGTGAGTTTCCTCCAAAGGGATTCTGAAACACCCCACCCTTTTCTTGACGAAACTATCCACTCCCATTTAATTTCAACGAGGTTGGTTCACACCCCCAACCTATCAAACAACTACATCTAAAAATTTTCCAAAAACTCCTAAGTTTTCCTCCACAGGAGGTGCCAAAAGAAATTTTTTAGTCTAGGTAGGATTTCAGGGATAGGCATCCAAATAAATCCCCGTTATCTGGTTCTCACATTGTCAAAACAATAGAAGTTGTCAAATAGGGAACTGAAAATCCTCCAATTCAAGTGTTCCTAACACCATAAGGTAGGGAGATACCCGTGAAGAGTTGAAGGCAGAGGTCCAATTGTTCTGTGCATCCCCCCTTGAGGCACCCACCTCTTGGACGGGATCCAGCCTGTGACCCATTTCTTAGGCCGAAAATCTAAATGTTGCACTTTGATCGAGGTACCTAGTGACCAAATTTTAGGACATCTACCCAGGTGGCAATTGTGGGCTGCAATTGCACCTTGATCGAATTTTGTGTGGCTATTGGGAAATATCGCCAGCTCTGTCGGGATATGCCCCCTTTACCCCTCATTATAACTGATTATTTCATCCTTCACTATTTTCTCTTCCGGTGACTTCAGACCCCACTATTGAGTACTATTGGAAGGTCCAGTGCTATTTGAGAGGAAGGACGTTACATCTTTTAGGACACGAGCATTTGTTTTCTTTTCTTCCCCACAGGGACAAAACCCACTTATCCACATATATGCTTCTTTTTCAAAAAACTTTATGTATGATGCACTTCTGATTACATTTTTGATTTAGATATATAGATTGTGTAAAGTTCAAAATTTGCAACAAAGCACTCTTGTTTATTTTCTCTCATCACATTTTGCACACATCCACTTAACTAGTTGGACATCATAGGGGACCCATAGAACCCCTATCATTCCAGATGCTTACTTAACCTCCCTCCTATCTTAGGGGGAGTTCCTAGTCTTGCCAACTCATCAGCACCACGTTCACACACTCCTATGAGTGCCACTGTTCTAAGATCAGCTTTTCTTGGTTCCACATTACTTGGGTCCACTTCCCAAATCCCTCCGTCCACTCGCTCTCCTCTACATGGAAGTGGAGGACCAACTTCCTCTCAAGGGGGAAGTACCAACCCACCTAGTCCCCCTCAAGGGTCAGGTTCACAACACATTCACACCATGGCTGGAGTTACTCCTCCCCCCCCACTGCAGATTCCATATTTGGCCTCTCTTAACATACCAGATCTAAGAAAACTCACAAATGATCATGTATTGCATGACCCCACATGGCCTGCAATGCCTACCAAACTACCTTCAAACATCCCTAAGTTTGAAGGAAAGGAAGGAGATGACCCTGCCAACCATGTCATGACTTTCCACCTCTGGTGCTCTTCCAACAGCATTATGGATGATTCCATCAGACTATGATTATTTCAACACACACTCACTAGCCCATCAGCCAAATCGTATGTAGACGAAAAATCAGGGTCCCATGCGACTTTTGAGTCCTTGGCCAAAGCATTTTTTACCTTCTTCCAATTACCAATCCGCCATGACAATGGTCTTGAACTACTCTCTAATTTCAAACAAACCTCAGCCACACATATCACTAATCACATTCACGAGTGGCGTAGATGACGTAGTTTATGCAAAGCTGAAACCACCAAACAACAGTGTCTTGACTGGTTTCTCAAATCACTTGTCTCTCTCCTCGGTAGAGATGTAGCTTCCACCTTCCCTCAATATGAATAGGAAGCCATCAGTAAGGCTCAACAATATGACCTCATCTATTCACAATCAGGGTACTTATACACGGTACTTCCTGATCTCCCCAAACCCATGCCATTTGGTCAAGACAAACCTGGGATGTCTCACTCTGCAGATGGATTGATTGGTAATACCACACATCACAGTCCTCAACCCCAACCACCACCAATGTATGGAACACCTCAATATCTGTCGGCGTATGGGGAAACCTCTTATTACCCCCCCACCCCCTTATCAATAGCAATACCCTGTTGCTATTCTTCCACCCATCAGTGGGCCACCGTCGGCACCCCCACTACACCCACCTATCCAAACAAGTTCTGATACCCCCTCTACCTCATCTTATACTATGAGTAATAGAGAAAGCACCATGCCTTCCTATGTACCTTACAGATCACAACCCCCATAGAATCCATACTTTCCATTTCCTGGTCCTCCACAACCCATGGGACCCCCACACCCTCACGCTGGGGTGAATTTTGTTCAACCCTCTCCCGTTCAGCAATATCAAAATTTCGAACAGTTGAATACGGAAAATATGACCCATTCGTCGAATAATTCCAAAAAGAAAGGAAGAAACAAGAACAATAATAACCCAGGCCAAGGCAAGAATGACCCCCACAACCATCCCATTGGGGGAAACCAATACCTAGACCCCCAAGGGGGCATCAATACCAATATACCACGCCAAGGGAAGAACAACAATCTTCGAACTAACTTTCCTTGTGCTATATGTAATGAGTATGGACATTATACTCATCATTTCCCCCAAATTCCTGACCTCCAATGGATGAGGGCATCCATGCACTCACATGGCCCTCTGACACCATCTGCCCCTCAGCAGGCCCCACAATAGTATTTGCAACCACTGCATCCAACTATTTTTCAAAACCCCATTCCATACCAAGGTGTGATGAACACCCAACAAGTGATCAATCCTACCCCACCACAAATGGGGCAATATGCAACCCCAGGTGCCACTCAACCCAGGAATTCGTTCGATCAGAGTATCCTCCTCACCAGTGAAGAAATTCTTCTGCAAATTTGCAATCATCAATATGTTATGCCTCCTGAATCTACCCCAACCACCTCAGAAACATAGCCAGCTACTACAAGACAACCATTGATGATTCCACGTCCTAATGCGGAACCCATTCCTCGCATACCACGTATGCCTTTACGAAGGAATGTACATAACCCTCATTCTAGGGTTGCTCATAATTATAGTCTGGTTGATGACTTAGCCCAGTCTCCCGCAGCCATATCTGTGTTGGAGGTCCTCCAAACCTGTCCATCACAAGGAAAATCCTTTCTTTCTGCCTTGGGGGAAATCGACACAACTAACACCCAGCTGATCACATTTGATTCAGATAACGGAGAGCCACATCTTCCCACCTAAGTAGCCTTCCAGATACCAGTTAATATCTGGAACACCACAGTTTATCAGTGTATCATCGATGAAGGTGCATCCACCTGCATCATGTCTAAAGACATATGGCAGAAAATTGGCTCCCCTGAGCTAGTACCCTCTACCATCACCCTTCGAGATTACGATGGTCAACCAACATCTTCCACAAGGCTTTGTCAAAATGTCCCCATAGAACTTGGGGGCAAAACCATCCTCGTTGACATTGAAGTTATCGATGCCCAGCTTGATTACAATATCTTGTTCGAACACAACTACATGTATGATATGAAGGAGGTCACCTCTTTTGTGTTTCATATGATGATGTTCCCCCATAATGGGAAGATTGTCACCATCGACCAACTTACACATTACGAGCCTAACCATTCCACCAACATTGATAACATCCTCCCCCTTATTCATGTTAGCCCAAATGATTTGCCAACATTGGCCTTGGATTATTCCAAGACCCATCCATGTTGGGCACTTGTCAGGGAGCACCACCATTCCCAAACCCATCTTTTTCAGCACAAGTGTGTGTAATTTCCTCTAAAGGAACTAACATGGAGGATACCCTTCCTCCTAGGGAGGCTTCTATCATATCTAACATCCCACTAGTCACAGAGCTCCCCCCTCATGAGCCTCCTGCGACCTCGTCGACTCCACCAGTTCACGATTTCACCTCTCCCCAGGGTAATATCCCAGTTTGGGAGACAGTTCCCCAAGCCATTACTCAAATCCCCTTCTTTTACCCTCCACCAGGCCTACAAGCTTTTCAAGTAGCCGCAGCACTTACTCCCTCTAATATGGTGTTGGCAATTCTAGTTTGGTATTTACATCCACCAGAGATGGTTCCTCAACCATCCATTCCCCCCCAAATGGAAGGAATCCCAATGACGATTACCATACTCACTCCCACCATACCCTCTACACCCCCACTCACTAACCTCCCTGCCACAACTGGGGGCAAGCGAAAGAAGAAGGATCCCACAGCTCCACCCCCCCACGTGTCCAACCTCCTCGTGTGCTATGTGAGAAATATGGACACCCAACCCACAAATGCCCATCTCTACGTAACCTAATTCCACTCAATCAAACACCATCACCGCTCGCCACTATACCAAGTATTGTCGCTACCTCCCCTAACTCAAGTAGCAAAGGGCTGCGAACCAAATTCGCTTGCGCCATATGTTTAGAATATGGCCATTATACACACCATTGCCCATCTATCCCATATGTCCACCACACATTAGCCGTGGCACGCCACACATATCTTCCTGAGTTTCCTCCGACACTCCATACCAATTCTCTTATGAATGTGATTCATTATACTTCTTCATCAATCCTCGAGCAAAGGGGAGGTACATGTCCTCCCCCCAAATTACCACACGATCGTCCATAGTGTCAGTAACACTGGGATGGCATTATGGACCCACCATCCATATCTAAGCCCTTTTTTCCACTTTCATTTTTTGGTACAGAAGCCCATAAGCTTTGTTTTCCGAACCACCTTCGGCCTCTTACACAGACATTTCCATCTGGTGTTCATTTGCCCTTTTTCTGGGTGGAGCATCTGCCCATGACACACTCAGGTATGCCTACTCTTGTTCAAAATTATCAAATAAATGCTCATATGTTCAATTCTCTTTAGATATTGTTCACGTCGGGTATTTGGTTTTCATGTGTGCAGGTACTTGGTCATCATACATCAACGCAACCCCTTCAGGTATATAATCTGCACTAGCATGTAATCATTCCCTCTGAATCTCACTTGCATCTCCAATCACACCCTCTGACATTTGCCTCTAGGATCCCCATCTCTGGCTTTGCAGTACCAACACCTCCATTGCATCTTCGGTACTATCCCCCTGACACTCGACCTCGTTGAACGGTTGTGGCCACTTATACCTCACATATCCCCCAACCAAGGGCAGTCTTGAGTCTTCCTACATCTTGACTTCGTCCATGTACCTCCCCCAGTTACTAACCTCACCTAATAGATTTCACGGAGCCCTTTGCTTCTTGGAGTCGTGTCCCCCTTTTTGTCGACATCAGCACAGTTTCCAGAAGGGTGACAATATCTTGACTCTCATTACCTTTCCAATGAGAGGTCTCGGATGGCACAGGGAGAACCACAATTGCTCCATGTTGTTGTTGACCACCATAACATTTGAATTCAACACTTTCTCATGTTACGGTGGGTCTTACTTTGCGACTATTGCAATTATTTCTTATATTTGTCGAAGACCTCTGAACTTGGCTGGGCTATCAATGCCTACAGAATCCATGATACTTTTTATAGATGTCACTACCTACTGTTCAGAGTATGTTCCTCCATAGAATTGTCTTTTGTCATTATCACGACCGCCCCCGAGGGTGCTGCAGTTGTCTACATCAACACCTCATTCCTTTTTGAGTTACATGACACGAGCATGGGGCATGCCCGCCTTGTTTGTACACAGTTTATTTTTACACACCTTATGGAAGGTCGAGTTCTACAGGTTCCCTTCTCCCTCCAACAAGTAACTCTTGACAATCCCACTATCACTCTCTCTTACAACGTCCCTCTTAGTAGAAGAAACATTGATGGATTTCAGCTATACGTATGCTCCTAACCTCATCCATCAGAGGGCATCTGTTATCACTGAAATTTTTCCCACAAATGGTTACAAGCATTCAACATCGTCAAACAGTTATGAGGTCACCCATGGACCAAAATTACCACAAAATCATTTCCAAAGGGTCAAAAGCTATACAACCAGTGACAAAATTAAAGGGCGCTATGAATACACAGGGTGTGCGCGCACATGCGCCCGATGCACGACTGTTGTCGCAAAAAGCTATGCACCTGAGAATGGTGCATTTATGAGATTGGTCGGCCTCCCACCCACTTCTGGTTTAGCTTCCAAGTTGATTTGACACTAAAATATGGACTGGATTCGACTAGGTGGATGGTCAAAGACCTAGAAATGCCCTAATTAGCCTCTTTACACACTACAAGCTGGTTGAACAATACCTCAAATAGGTGCTATAAAAAGGCCATGGGTGCACTTCATTTTTCAAGGAATTCAATAGCAAAGTTATGCTGCCACTATTCTCTTGAGGAATCCTCTATTCTCATCAAGAGTATACTAGCATCATTGCATTTGGAAATCCATCTCACCCCTTGAATGG
Source organism: Picea glauca (assembly GCA_000966675.3). Lineage (NCBI taxonomy): Eukaryota > Viridiplantae > Streptophyta > Pinopsida > Pinales > Pinaceae > Picea > Picea glauca. The sequence continues at coordinate 341,292 of JZKD02S2121264.1, forward strand.
ATTAGCAAAGCATTATTTCACCAATTTCATTTCAAAGTTGTAAGGAGAGCTTATTTGTGGGGGTCCAAGAGCCCTCCCTTGGAGGAAGAAGGGACTCATAGTCCTCTTTCTTCTTGGTGTTTTCTTTCACTAATATCAACCTTACCATTGGTGACATGGGTCTTATTGTTTCTTTTGTCCTTATGTCCCTATGCTCATTAGTTTAGTTGTTGTTTTATTTCTTAGTTGTTCTTTTATATTTTTTTCTCTAACCCTTTTCCTTACAGTTGTCCTGCTTAGCAAACCCAACTAAGCTTGCAAGCACCTCTATTTTTCTCACTAAGGTGATGAAAGAGGCACAACAGTAACATTTGGAAAAAGAACAACACGCGCGCATGCAAGAAAGCGTGCACAAAGGAAAGCGGCAATTGGAGGAAGAACAACATGCGTATGGGGGAAAGACCTAATGTAAGAAGGGTTAGGGTTTTGGTAATATTCTGAAAAAGGCTAAAGAGCCTGAAATGTATAAATATAGATACGAAAGTGTCATACATGGTTTGTTATTGTTATTTTAATTGTATGAACTGATTTTGTAAGTTGTTGAGCAAAGAAGATATGAGGGAAGGTAGATCTGAGGATTAGACCATAGGTTGTAGAGCCTGGTGTGATCTAGTTCGGCTCACATAGATATTACACAGTTTTGTGGAGAATTGTAAGCACAAGGTGTCGGAAATGCAGAACTATCATAATAAAAGAGCCAAGAGCCAAATCTTTGTGGACGTAGCCCAGGAGGGGTTGAACCACGTAATACTAGTGTAATATGTTGGATGTATGCATGTCTCTTCTTTCTTTCAGCAATTAATGGTTAAGCTTGATGAATGAGTTAATACATCATTATGAATTTGTTTATACTTTGCTTAAATTAAATTGTGGGATATATGTATGCGACTCCAAGGAATAAGTAGTTTCCCTTATAGCTCATGGTATCTGGCCTTAATCAAGAAACCCCTATCCCCTACTCTGTCCTAGGCTATAAACACCTGAATCTTACCACCACCCATTTAAATCTATCTCGGGTGAGACTGCGCAATACCTTCTAGGTGTTGTGTTTCCTTCCGGTTTACCAGGAGGGCCAATAGTTTTAGAGGCTTTGTTGAAACCCTGAATGACATGAATCCCAGGTCAGTAAATCAGACAACCCAAGAAGGGAATTGATAACCAACAAATGGTTCCATTGTCGTGTTAAGAGGAACAAGAGAGGACTGAGTAGATGAGATAGAATGAATAAGAACCGAAGGAGCGGAACAAAAGAGAAATGAGCCATTAGAAGGGAATGTTGAGACCTTGGAACCCCATGAGAGAATAAATCGAGGGCTAGTTGAGAACTAAAGAACTAGAGTTTTCATAGAAAGACAATAGAAATCCCAGGATCACACCGTGTAAATACCTGAATAAATACGTATTTACGGATTTAGATGAAGTCTTTTTCTATGATTTTTCGCATCTACTACAGGATTGGATCCTAAGGTTAAAGGATAACCATGCGACGAACCAGATTCGACAGCTAGATTGGAATCTAGTACAAATCCAGCAGCTGCAGCAGGTGAACAACAAATTCACTCATGCAGTCAACTTTTGGCTTGACAGTATTGTGGTAGGATTTATCACAGAATTTGCGGTAGACACAGCAAAGTCATACAGTGCAGCCAATAAAGAGTTCCTACAAGGACCCAAAGGAAGGTACATTCGATCACTGTATACTTCTATCAAGATACGGCTATATAACAAAGGTGTAATGACAATGGAATCAGACAACTAGACTTCCTTGCGCGCATGGGGGAAGGGGGGAATCACTGACAGAGAGAGGAGGAATGGAAGGAGGGAAGGATAAAGAAAAGGAGGAGGAACCCTTGGACCCGATCTTGAAGGATGATGACCATATTAAGTGGATCTTGGCATCATCAGGAATGACGTGTAGCGAAGCACCCTACCAATATAAGGTGAATACCAAGAAGAGAGTCATAGCCGAGAAGGAGGGCTTGGAAAGAGATGAGGAAGAGGTAGAGGATCTTTGGGCTGTGGAGCAGATTGAGGAAATCATGTGTGCCATGTATGAGAGGAAAACAAGAGGCCCAAGAAGAGGAGGAGAAGACAACCATCCCTTCAATATTAATGTCTATGTGGAACCCATAAACCCATGTGTGACCAATACACCTAAGAGAACACCATCATTTAGACAACCAAATTTCATAGGAAGTCCGACAGTCAGAAGTACATCTACGCAAAGAGAAACAACTAGAGGAGCCAGTTCAGGCAACCTTAATCAAGTATCTACACTGTGCAGAGGACGGAGTAGCTCAACATTTGGAATGGCAGGACATGATCCTACTATCCAATTCCCAGAGTTCTGAGGGGAAGTGACAGAAGACCCTGAGAAGAATATGTTCATTTGTGCAAATATCTGGGAAGCAAAGTAGATCACTGATGAAGACACCAAACTCGCGCAACTAGTGATCACGCTAAGAGACCAAGCACTAGACTGGTACATGAGTCTAGACATGAACAATGTTCCCAGAATGACAAGGACACTGGACGAAATTAAGAAACTATTGATATATGAGTTCCATAAGTTGAGCTCAAAAGATCAATACATGAATGAGATGATTGACATAAGACAGAAACCAGGAGAATCGGTATGGGAGATTGATCAAATATTCAAGCGATTAAAAGGAATGTTAAAATACCTTATGACCGATATTCAGCATCGGCACCTGTTTGTCAACTCACTACTCCCACACTTAAAATATCCATTACGACAACAAAAGTTTCAGACGTAGGTAGAGGATCTATAGGCAGCCTTGTAATTGGAAGAGAATCAGTACCAGCAGACAGACCCGTATATCGAAGAACTGAAAGAGGATCTAAAGAACTTAACATTCCAGTTGAACCAGAATAAGAACAAGGACAAATGAGAAGCAGTTTGGTGCACTACCTACAGGACGGAAGGACACCATAAGAATGAATGTCCAATATTCGCACAGTATATGGTGACAGGGATGCCAAACCCACTACTATAGGGAGGATTATGGTGTGAAATATGAAAGAAACCGGGTCACGACCCTTACCACTGCACGATGATGTAGAAATACCAAACAGTTCTAAAGAACTCATATTACACCTTTTGTAAGTCAGTCAGCCTTGATGACAAATATTGTAGAACTATGGAGCTAATGTGGGAAAGAACATCAGACACATATAGGGTACAAGTATAAATGATGACTGGGCAAGCAGCACCACAGTTCACTCAAGCCCTAGCCCCATACAACACCGCACAACAGTAGTATAATAGTGCACCACAGCCATACAATAACGCGCAGCCATAGTACAACCTGTCACAGCCCCAGTACAATACTACATAGTTTAATCAAGGACCACAGTATAATATGTTGTGAGGTGATCGTGCAACTTATAGAGGAGAAGGATGAGCCAGAGGAGGTTTCGAACGTGGTAGAGGACCAGTCACATGTCAAAATTTCCAGCAACTAGGACATTACACACGGGAGTGTCCACTACCACCAGTAACTTGTATGTATTGTCGCGCATCAAACCACAATACAGAGGAATTTCCGACATTACTTGTAAATATCCATGAAAAAAGGAATCAAAATAACCAGAATGTTCGGTGGATTTCAACCGAAGCAAGGGATGACGGACGAAACATCAACATAGTCACTCAAGGAAGAACGAAAACAGGAAATGACGCAGTTCGACATGAACCAACGCAAAACCAATGGATAAAGAAGAACACTTAACCCAAGAAGTAGTTCGACGCACATAAGGAGAAGGAGATCTTCACAAAAGCTTGACAAGAATTTCAGAAGGAGGACATAGCATCAACTACACAACAAAGCAAGGAAGCTCTAGAATATTAAATGATGCCATCACTGGACCATACCAACAGAATACAACCCAAGGAACAAGTAAGTACTATCAAAGACTTTTTGCAATCATGCATCAAAATTTTAAGTGATCCTTCATCTGTCAAAATATTATAAAATATCCTAGAAAAATGTAGCAGCAAAATGGAACAAAAGCCAGAATCGAAAACTGTCAACCAACTACACACAAGAACAAGAACAAGTAGGGAATTTAGACTAAATGCTAACATTGGGGGTTTCAATATGGGAGATATTATACTAGATCTAGGATCTGAAGTGAATGTCCTACCAAAATCTACATGGAAATGCATGGGAGAACCTACACTAGGATACTCAACTGTTCAATTAAAGCTAGCAAATAAACATAGAGTCCTACCAATAGGTAGACTGAAAGGAGTGATAGTAGATATGGATGGTGTGCACACTAAGGCAAACTTTGAAGTCATCAAAATAGTAGACGGAACAACACCTTACTTGATGCTACTTGGTCTGGATTGGGCACTCGACAACCAGGCCATAATCAACCTAAAAACTAAAAAAATGGCATTTGAGTCGGGGGACTACAGGTTCATAGCCCCACTCAACCCATCAGAAGGCGACAGGTTTGTAGAACCCACTTGTCTGGATTTAGAAGAGATCGGCCAGTTGTACAGAACAACTGCACGCGATGTGGACTATATAAACCCAGTTGTAGATGGGGTATTCAATTGGTGGAGCATTACTTCATGTATAGCAGACTCAGACACCAGGTTAGAAAACTAGAAGCAAATACTACGCGAAGTATCCACGAGAAGGTGTGCCAGAATAAACCGTGCAGTAAGGTGGATTGGCACAGAAATCAGAGAACCACCCAGTTTTCACAACCTAAATGATTTGGAAACTTTCTTGACACAATATGAAGATGAAGTATTAGAAAACTAGATATTTCTAGCATTGGATTTAGCACTAAAGGATACACCCGCAAGATGGTGGGGTGCTCACAAAGAGACTATCACAGATTGGTACCAATGTAAGCAATTAATGCACATAAGGTTCAGCACAGAACAGAGAGGTAACAAAGAACAGAAATATGACAGACTAGGTACACCAGCAAAACAATTGGACGCATGTAAAATGTTGTGGAAAATGACGCCACCATAGGAATGGTCTCACCACTTCATTCATACTCTAGAGGGCATACCAGGGAATTGGTATATGGACCAGGAAATGCGTAAAGAAACCAATACACGGGTGACACTCCAACAGAACTTTACAGTCACTTTCTCATTCGAGCATGAGAACCCCAACATAGACGTGGGCCTAAAATGGATCAGAAACGTCATATTCATGGAAGAACTAGAAATAGAAGCTATCACAGAGTTACAGCAGTGGAATAAGTAGACAATCAAGGATCTACTATCATGCTACCATGTACAAGAGGAAGCACCGGATGAAGATGATTCACACGATATTCAGATCGAAGAAGTCGAAGGCGAGAGAGATGTGGAAGGACCACCCTTAGAGTCATAGGTCATCTCTGCGCCAATCAAGATAAAGAAGGTTAACATAGGGACCATCGAGCAGCCCAAAATGGTCAGCATTGGAGATTACTGGGACGAACAGACACTAGAAAGCATCACAGAATTGTTGTGCGAATACAGCGACCTTTTTCCCACAACCTTTATAGAGATGAAAGGCATAGCCGAAGAATTAGGATAAATGAAGATACCAATAAAACCTGATGTGAGACCCATTAAATAATGACCATATAGATTGAACCCCATATATAAACAAAAATTTAAAGATGATATCGACTGGATGCTCGAGGCCAGCATCATCGAACAAATCGAAGAATCAGAATCGATAAGCCCGATGGTAGTGCAGGACAAGAAATAGGGAAGAGGGATCAAGATATGCATCGACTTGAGGAAGTTGAACGATGCATGCCTACATGACCCATTCCCCACACCGTTCACAGAAAAATTACTCGAGAACGTAGGAGTCCACAAAGCCTACTCATTCACCAATGGATTCTTAGGATATCATCAGATTAAGATAGCACAGGAGGATAGACACAAGACCACATTCGTGATAGAATGGGGATCTTATCAATATACAGTCATGTCATTCGGGCTGAAGAATTCACCTACGATATTTTCTAGAGTGGTCATCGCAGCATTTAAGGAATTCATCCATCAATTCCTCGAAGTATACCTGGATGATTGGACAGTGTATAGGTTACTAAAAAACCATGTGGAAGTTTTACGACTAATGCTAGAACGATGCATACAGTGCCAAATATCATTGAATATTAAGAAATGTATATTTGGAACACCATTTGGGATACTATTGGGACACATAGTATGCAAACATGGTTTGCTAGTGGATCCGGCCAAAATCATAGTCATTGTTAATCTACTAGCACCAAAAACAGTCTGCCAACTAAGAGAAACGTTAGGACATACGGGATATTATAGGAAATTCATCAAAGGCTACGTGCAGATTACAGCGTGAATGGAAAAACTATTAAGGAAGGATACAAAGTATCAATGGAATGACGAATGACAACACAGCCTAGATACCCTGAAGGAAAAAATGGTTACTGCATCTATATTAATATTTCTAGATTGGAAAAAGACTTTCCATGTACATGTATATGCATCAGCAATAGCACTTGGAGCTATCTTAGCACAACTAGGAGTAGGAGACTTGGATCACCCGATAGCGTTCGCAAGTAGAAAATTATCAGACTCAGAACAGAATTATAACATGACAGAAAGAGAAGGCCTAGCTATGGTTTATGTTTTGTAGGAAAATCTCCCTGTGGATAGGTAGATCACCTCTAGAGCTTGACCTTAACCCTAGACAGAAAAATGCTTATCATGAACACTGAATTCCTTTCAAATCTATCTAAACTAACACATGAGAAGGAAGGATAACAGAGGTACCTTTTTATCGACGTTTGTCCCTGCACACTCATGGTTGCGCTTTGATCCTTTGCTCCTCGCTGGATCCTGTGAACAAAACAAGATACGAACGCTTCCTACTCTATTGGTATTAGCTCAAAAACACATCTATCACCAAGTGATAAGTTCATGTGACATTAGGCACATACTAGAAAGAAACAGGCCAAGCGTGTCATATTGATGAGAATAACGACAGCAGTACTTACAATCGTAGATGTGAATGCGATAGCTTCGTCAAGTCCCCTTCGTCTAACCCTTGCCTGAAAGTCCCACAATATGGATAACAGCAGCTTCACTGATCACTCTCCTTTGGCTGATTGTAGGTTTCCTCCAAGATCATAAGTTTCATGTATTCAATTCTTCCCCCTTTCCACCATCATAGAACCTGTTTATATAGGTTAAGAGGAGCTTAACCTCTTGAGTTATCTTTAGAACAAGTTGGGAACCTTCTCCTTAGATTAGGGATCTCTTGATGAAACCAAGAATTCAAGCACAACTGCCTCCTAATGTCGAAATATCCTCCCCTTATTCTCCTCAACGGGCCAACTACTACCTCAGATTAGGCAGCTCTCCCTTAGAAGGGGCATCAGAGCGTTGTAGCGCTCCCTGGTGAGCCTTAGGGAAGAACCAACGCTCTCAAGATGAGCAGCGCTCCCTCAAAGGGGGCTGAGGAGCATTATAACGCTCCCTGAAGCACTATAGGGGAGCGCCAGCGCTTCTGGAGCTGAAGTAGAGGAGTGCTCCCCCTCAAAACATTTGTTTCAGGGTTCCTTTCAGGTGTCAAGAGTTGTTTGACTTCAGTAGATCAGTTATCCTCCTTCAAATCAATCATGTGAGATGCTATAAGTGCTTCCTTAGTGTCGTTGACATGGCAGTATGTCTGAACATCTTTTGCGACACTTGTGGCCAACTTGCGACACTTGCGAAAGTTGATGCGACACTTACGAAAATTGAGAGGGACAATGCAACACTTATCCAGCTGAGCAATTTTGATTTGTAAGAGAATTCCCCCCAAAGTATGAAGTTATAAGATGCCAACTGATAACTGAAATACTTTGTAGATTCTCAAGAAAGGGTATAGACTCGGAGAACCTGACAGAAGCTACACACAAACATCCAACAAATATCATGACATATTTCAAAACCCAAGGCAGGCATACCTATGCTTGGGTGATCAAGACTTAGCAGGATATGGCCGCCATAAAATACACTGTGGATCCATAATTGTATTGATAAAAAGGTATAGCCACCAAAGATACAATGTGGATCTATTCCTTTGATGATTCGGATTGATCGTAGCCACGAAGAATACACAATGGATCTACGAGATGACAAGACATAGCCACGACCAATACAAAGTGGATCTATGTGACAGTATATGTGTTCTTTGTCCAATAGAAACTCCTTCGCAGCCTGGGTGAAGCATATATCAAAGTGATTACTCACCCCAGGGTCTTCTTACCGATCCCGATGTAGTACGAATCTAACCATGTGAATAGATGTCCTGATGTCAAACATGGAAGAAGCCACTTGATTACCGGTCAATGATGTAAATCGTTAACAAGCACGAGGGAGATCACCATTAATGTCAATGATTCCCAACGTACCCTAGTACATTCCAGCGAATGTGAATAAATGAGCTGAGGTCGAACATTCGTGGAATCATTCGATCAGGGGTCAGTGATGTAAACCCACTGTCAAATGTGAGGGGGCCTGCCATTGAGGCATGCAGGTCCCAAAGTACTAGATGGTTTCTAAGTCTAATCCCTGGATAATGTGTTGGAGTCGATAGGAATAGACTCGTCGAGGGAGGGCCTTGATGTATCCCCCATCAACGACGTGAAACAGACATGGAGATGTAATTGGTAGATCAGATGGACATGGACCGACACAGGTTTTGGGGAAAGATATTTGGGATGGTTGACTCTCGAGGCGGATACTTCCCTTGAACACTGAGGCACAACAGCAAAACGTGACATGGACCAAAACTATGCAGTGGGTACCATGACTTGCGTCAGGTGACTTAAAGGAATGAAAGTAAACTCAAAGGATTGGCTCAGTGCAGAGGTTCAGCGGATTGTGATATGTGCAAAGCGACAAAGTGTCGTGTTCAAGAGAGACTCTAAGAAATGTTGGATGATGTTCTCAAGAGACTACTTGGCTTGCTCCTTTCAATTTTTTCCCCCATCCAGATAGATGAGTACCTCTTTTTGATTTAATGAGCTCGAGGAGGATAACACATGCTCGATATAACTCACCTTCGGTAAGTTCCTCTTCCTTCGTTTAACGAACCGGAAGAAGTAAGGGTTCAGTCCCATATGGGTCTGTCGATGTGTGCTTTAATGAGTCCAAGGATAGAAAACTCAAAGGTTTTTTGGGATTATAGAGTTTGGAAAAACACTTAAAAGAGAACTCTCTCAGTTCATTTTTCGTACATTAGTCCAACGAGACCGAAAAAGGGTTAAACTATCGCTCGAAAGACGCTCTTCCTGACCTTTTAACGAGTGTGAAAGAAAGCAAGATCACTTGACAATCTTTTCATATTTTGAGAGTCTAAAAAGGGTTTAAAGGAGACTCCAGGGGGGTTCCTTTTTCATGTGTTCGTATCCATATGGGTCCGAAAAAGAGATAAAAGTTTACCCGGTTACGTTCTCATATTGTCGAGCTCGAGAACGAACTAAGACTATGCTCATAAATGCGACAAGGTGAATAATTCATTTGAACTGCCAGTAAACCTGCGATGCCAGAAACTACAAGCCAGAGTTTAGTAAAGCCATTTACACCATTAGAGAAACCCAAAATGACCATACCTTATAAAAAATGAAATTTTATAAATAACAATTGATTTAAAAAACTCATTTACCATTTCATTTGCAAGGATTTTTGGAGTAGTGGAGGATCTCAATTTGAAGCAAATCTTGTTTTTCTCGGTGCTGGAGCTACGATCGACCATTTCGCTCACCGTTCAAACCAGGTAGGTGTTCATCCTTTGATCTTTCAATTGCATGGTTTCAAGTTGATTTTCATGGAATTATTAATTTAAAACACAAAGCCCTAGGTCGCTCTATTTGAACCAAATCGGCCTCCTTTTAAAAGTTGATAAAATAGGGGGATTCTTTTACAAAAATGTATTGGGGAAGGGTTGTTAGGATGTTTACACCCTTGCAATTGATTAGACCGACCATTTCAGCAAAATAAACTCATGAAAATTCCCCTCAATGGCCCACGCACCCCTTCAAATCGTTTTGCACTTTTAACACATTTTAATCATTATTTGGCAAATAATAAAGGGTGTGGTGGTTAAAAAGAGTGATTTGTTTCTTTTAGATGTCATGGGCATTTGATTTTATATTTTAAAATGATTTTTGAAAATCGTCGAAATCACAAAAACGTGAGGAATAATGAAATTCTTGATTTTTGTTTTGTAGGTGTCTTCGGCAATCATGATTGAATGGAAAGAGAGGGAACACAAGATGGATGATTTAGCCGCTTTACAAAGTCCTCGTACGTGGGCCGCTTTGTGGGCCTGTGGCTTGCTCAAGTTTTTCAAATTGAAAAAAATGAAGAGAGAGGTTGTACTGCTTGAGCACATGATTGGCCTTTTGGATGTCGTGGAACAGGGATTCCGCATCGGCACACAACTCCTAACCATTGAGTTGGAAGATGTGTACTTTTTGACCGGCCTCTCGAAAAGAGGGGTCCCCATAGATTTTACCAGGCAGAGGGCATTACCTGAGCAGGTGGACGTGTATCTGGAACGCCACTGCGTTCTAGGAGAAAGGTTGGTAGGGGGCAGGATTCCTATCAAGGATATACGAGATCTGCCTCTTCAATCTATACTATTTTCTATCACGAGTGTGACTGGTAGCACTAGTTCTCATTTAGCATCGAGATCACAGGTGGCCTATGGTGTTCAGTGTTTAGAACCAACATTGTTCAATTGGAGTGCAGCGTTCCTTTAGAACATGAAGGAACAGATCTCGCGATGCAGGACTGGTCAGAAACAGTTCGGTTATGGCTCGTTCTTAGTCTCATTTTTCTTAGAGCGCATCCCTCAGATGCAGTCTCAGATAGCACTGGCAATACGACCAGTGGACGAGCCTCGGATGGAGAGGTGGACTAGTCTGTCCCCAAGACTAGTCTTGGAGTCAGAGTTTCACTTTACTGGTGACTTCTTCGCCTGGTTGAGACGGTAGTACCTCTGGATAGAGGACTTCCCAAACGCTGATGTAGACTTCTGTGAGAGTATGGACTTGATTTTGCCCGCGGGGGAAGATTGGGACGATTCAAGTAAGAGACTAAGCCATTCCTTGTCTAATTTTCTTTGTTTTTGATGTATATGTACTTTTTTTGGTATGTAAAAGAGTTTTAACAAATGTTTTTGTTTTCAACATGCAGACAAGGGAGCAGTGCGCCCAGTTGATATACCGGTACCAGGGCGTCGTGGAGGCGCCCCAGCTGTAGCAGATCTAGGAGTACCGGTGGCGGGTCTCCGGGAGGTTGAGAGGAACCTCCAAGGCCTTACGATGGGTATCCCTCCTCTGCGGAGGGGGGATGTGCCTTTACATCTACAGCAGCACACTGTAGGGGTCCCAGACAATATTAATTCTCTGTTGAGGCATGTAGTGCGTGTAGTAGTATGTTACTCACAGCATAACGCAGTGCGGGGAGATTAGAGTCTTCCCATGATCATGTTTTTTGTATGCCTTGTCAGGCGATGTTGTATGGGCGGATGGACCCAATATTTTGCTCTTTTACACACTTTTTGATGTAATGCAAACATTTCAGTCACGCCATATATATATATATATATATACAGTTTCGAGTTTTTATGATGCCGATGATTTATACATGATGATGTCTGTGATGTGTTTTAATTTACATGTAATGTACAGTTTTACTTTCCTTGAATATTATATGTGGGCAAGATACCGATCCATGATATAATTAGCTAATGAATCTGACACACTATTAAGTTCTCTCGAAATGTGTCTATATTCGATGTAATCGAACATTCGTTCGAGACGACGAACTTTCAAGTGTAAGCGTAGTAGGATAGGACTACGGATAGCGTAGATGCGGTTGAGTTGACAAACCACCAGTTGGGAGTCTAAGTAAATAATGATGCGAGAAATACCTAGAGAGGAAGCTTAGGTCAGTAGTCCAATGACAGCATGATATTCTGCCATATTGTTGGTTGCTGGTCCTAAACAAATGCCTCCTGAACTCACCACCTGGTCAAATTGGTAAATAACCCAAGCTGCTGAAGCAATGTTCTGGGTATGTCGGCTAGTGCCATCCGCAAACCCAAAAAAGATAGGAAAGGAGGACGTCATCTGCCCATGAAAACACAGGCACAGTCATGAGTGGCAACGGTAAAGACTCGAGCACCCGAAAGAAATGACACACCAAACTAAATACAATAATGTACAAAGTACAAATGCTAGATGATCTAGGCATAGTACTTCTTAAGGTAAAGCCCATTTCGGGGCTCTCCTAAGGAAATTCCTTCATGATCAACTAGTTCATAGGAACCTTTGTGTAGGACACATTTTACGATGTAGGGACCGTGCCACATAGGTTCTAACTTTCCTGTCCCCAATTTATCATGAGTTGGGTCGTAAACAAGGACTAAGTCTCCTTCTGCAAAAATCTGAGGTGGACAGATTTGTCATATTGACTTTTAATTCGCTTTTGATGTGCCTCATTGGCGAGAGTAGCATCGCGACGCGTTTCTTCCAGTTTGGATAAGTACAAAAAGTGTTCTTCTTCAGCAGAAGTATGAGGCAGGAGTTCTACTTTTAGTTTGAGTGACGGAATTTCGCACTCGATTGGTAGGACGGCTTCAATGCCATAGAACAACTGGAAAGGAGTGAATCCAGTTGAGGTTTTCACAGAGGTGTGATAGGCCCAGAGAGAGGAGAACAGTTGTAGATGCCATGATGTTTTGTTTTCCCCTACCATGCATTGGATCATGGTCTTTAGAACTTTGTTGATAGCTTCAACTTGTCCATTTGCTTGAGGGTAGTAAGGGGATGAGTTTTCCTGATGAAAACCCAATTTGACATGTAACTCGCTCATCATCTGGTTTTTGAAGTGCGCACCATGGTCAGTGAAAATGGAAGGTGGTACACCAAAATGAGTTATGATGTGATTGAAGAGGAAAAGAGCTGCAGTACGGCCATCATTCAGGAAGGTAGGCATAGCCTCAGCCCATTTGGTGAAGTAATCAACGGCGACGATGATGTAACCGTGCCCCCCGGCTGAGGTAGGATTACACTGCATGAAATCAATGCCCCATTTGGCAAAGGGGTCGATGGTGATAATTGGTTGCAGCGTCATAGGGTGGGTGTGTGCCTTCTTGTTAAAGATTTGGCAGGGTGGGAATTTCTTGACAGCCTCGATACAATCTTTGAAAATTGAGGGCCAAAAGTAGCCAGCAAGTAGGATTTTTGGGGCTGTGGCCATACCAGAAAGGTGGCCACCACAAGCACCAAGGTGAAATCGTTCAAAACGCATTCATCCTCCTTGTGATTCAAACAACGCCGAAGGATGGTGTCGATACCACGGCGATACAGAGTGTCGCCAAGGATGAGATAACGGTGAGAGTGGTGACAGAATCTTTGGACAATGATGACAGCTGCCAGAGCCAGTTTCTCAACATGCAAATATTTGAGTTTGGGTCCAGATAAACTCTTGCTCAGATAGTAAATCACATGTTCTTCGTCGTTGGAGTCTTCTTGGACTAGCACCATTGCGATGGTGGAAGTAGAAGTGGCCAAGTAAAGGATATAATCCTTTGTATATTCAGGTGGATGTAACAAAGGTGCGTGGGTCAAAGTGTGCTTGAGAGCATCGAATGATCATTGGGCTGCATCATCCCAGATGAAAGGGATGTTCTTTTGTAGTAACCGCATAAATCCTTTAGTGATCTCGGCATAATTGAAAATGAAACGGCGAAGAAAGTTTGCCTTGCCTTGCAAACTTTGGAGTTGGATTAAATTGGTGGGTGGAGGTAAGGCTAAGATGGCCTTGATCTTTAAGGGGTCCACCCTAATCCCATCTTTTGAGATGATGAAACCGAGGAGTCGACCGAATTCGACAGCGAAAATGCATTTGTGTGGGTTCAGACGAATACGGTAGAACCTACATCGCAGAAAAATTGTGCGTAAGTGATCAATGTGATCGGATCAATTTATCGAATGTGTGGGTAAATCGTCGAGATATGGTTCTGCGATGTGTTTGATGTCATGAAAAGCGTACAACATGGCTCGCTGGAAAGTGGCTCCAGCATTTTTAAGGCCAAAAGGTAGCTTTCGGAAGGTGAAAGTTCCCCAAGAGCAGATGAAGGTTGTCTTGTGTTGGTCAGTGGGCAAGATTTCAATATGGTTATATCTAGAAAAGCCATCCATGGAAGAAAAAATTATGCTCCCTACGCAATTATCGATGATTTGATCGATAAAGGGCGTAGGGTAGTTTTCCTTAGGACAAGCTTTGTTGAGGTCTCGATAGTTAACACAAACACGGATGGTCCCTTATTTCTTAGCAACTGGGACGAGGTTGGAGACCCATTCGGTTAAAGGTACAGGATAGATAAAGCCATATTTTAGAAGTTTTTCAACTTCTGCCTTTATAGCTGCGACTTTCTTGGGATGAACCGGGCGAAGCTTTTGCCAAACCGGTTTCGCATTGGGGTAGGTTTTTATTTCATGTACAACGATCGAAGGATCGATCCCTGGCATTTCCTCATAACTCCATGCGAAGATATCGCGGAATTCCTTGAATAAAGCAGTGTAAGAGACCACTTCGTCAGGTGTGCAATTGGCACCAAGGTTGATGTGTTCCATGACACCTTCTTTGATTGAAATGTCAATCGTGACCGTGGTAGAGATGTTACCCATGTTCCCCTCAGAAAGAGTATCTGTCATGAGGATAGGAGATTGTGGAGCTTTGGTAACATTGGGGGGGAAGATAGATTGTATGTCTTGAATTTCTTCCAAACGTGGAAGAAAAGAGGATCGATGGTGGTTGTCATCCCAGGGCAGATCGTCGATGCTAAGCATTTCCATGATAGATTCATCCGAAGGAAAGATATGGGAAATGTAATCGACGGCAGATGATAGGGAATCTAACCAAGATGGCATCGAGTAAGTATCGAGTGCCAATTAATGTGAATCGTTTAGCGAGGGAGAAGCAGATTGAATAGCTACGTATGCGGCCTCGGCTGAGCTCAGTGGCATTGTGTCACCGAGCGCATCGAATTCCAAAGGACTAGGTACAATCCAGGGGTTAGATGATTCCAAGGATTGATAAGGCCAAGTCGAGATCATATTGACGACGGCAATATGGTGTGCAGTAGGTGGAAGTGGTGTAGGGAATGTACCCATGAGGCTAGAATATTTCAATAAGCCAACACCAACGCTTTCATACGTAACCGGGTGGTCTCCCAGGAAGGGAATGTTGTTGGTAGCAGGGATGCGGGCGTCGGGTGTGCAGAAATCAAGCTGATCGATGGTAACAATTTTGCCTTGATGGGGGAATTGTACACATCGAAACACCGACGAGGCAACGGCAGTCATCACGTAGAACCAACTTCTTCCGAGTAATAGGTTGTAATCGAGGGGAGCATCGACCACCTCGACGTCAACAGTAACAGTTTTGTTGCCCAACTGAACGGCTAAGGATTGCAATAATCCGTGGGGATGAAAACCTAGTCCATCAAAGGCATGTAAAATGGTAGCGGATTTGTTAAGAGCGGGTGATTTTAAGCCTTTCCAATAGGCTAGGGACATGACACAGGTGGAGGCTCCCTCATCCAAGATAGTCTGGTGGATTTGTTGATTGTGGACAACCACATCAATTTGGAATGCTAGCTGGTGGGAGAGTTGCGGTTGATGATCATCCAGGTTAAACGTGACATAATTTGATGACTCTGGATCGAAAGTGCCAATAGCGGCTAAGAGTGTTCTACGTTGATTAGGATAGTGTTGTAGAACTTCCAAGGCAGACATGGCACACGAGGCTTGGGCCAAATCTTCTACAATATTGTAGTTTTGGGCAGCCCGTGAATTAGGATTGAATGTAGATTTCTGGATGGTGCTCTTAGGAGGGCGTAAGATAGAGTCAAAAGAGGGTTTCTCGATCTGTAGTGGCTCGGATGGAGGGCTAACAGATGGAGGGTTGACGGTGGATGGTAATGGGTCTGATGTAGAACCGTTAGCGAGCTTAGATTTGTCAGGTTTAACTTGCGTGTCATATGTCGCAGAGCGAGTTGTTAGATTAACTCCGTTAAACATGTAAATATGGGCACTTGTCAAGGCCTCATCATGGGGTTGGTTGGAACTACCCCCCGGCATGGGGGTTTGTGCAACCAAAGATTGTTGCTGCAGAAAAGGCTGAGTGAGCACAGCGGGTTGTGAATTTTCCTTGAAAAGTTTTACCACTTCTTCGTGATGTGGGCAGTCTCGAGTGTAGTGATCGTCACCACAAATGAGACATGGAAATTTCGGTTTGCGTTGTGGTGGTTTCCTGATAGCAGGGGTTTGTGGTTGGGTTTTGGGTTGTTCGTTGTTATTATTCTTCTTCCGTTTGTTTCTCGCTTTCTTCTTGCCCCCTGGCTATTGTGAAGGGGTTGATTGGACCGCATTCACATCAGATACCTGAGTTTGAGGTGGGGTAGAAGAGGGTGCAATCAAACTGGGAGCAGCTGCAGGAACGGGCCGCTCGATTGTTCCAGTAGATTGGGTGGCAGATTGTGTTTTGACGGAGCCAATAACTCCATCCGCATGTGAAGCAGTCGATGGTTTGGATGGATCATTAGTGGCATGGGTAGCATTTGGTATCAACTCATACAGAGTACCGGATTGTGAATAGACCAAGTCTAAGTACTGAGCTCGGGTGATGGCTTCTTCCTCGGTGACTACACCGCCCATGGCAACATCACGAGCGATTTGGGGTAATAATGATTTCGTGAACCATTCCGCTAATAATTGGTCGGGGATGACCGCTTTGATT